>QRFJ01000460.1:1402959-1634613 GCA_006176705.1 Cocos nucifera
CTGAATGGCATTAGTCGGATTGATGTCGCCGACAGAGAAGACTTCCTTCGACTAAAGGATATGAAAGTATTGGCACAGAAGGAATTATTGATGGACTAAGCTTTGTACGATGCTGGACTTGATCTGGTGCCTATCGTAGGTATAGTCTATTATAGCTTTTTAGACTTTTCATTCTTGCTTGATTTTAGACTTGTAGTAATATAGTTTTTGTTTGCAGCTATGCGGCCTACAACACTTATTTCGGTGGTTGATGTTCGATGGTTCACCACCAGAAAGTGACCTATTGCTGGTACTGGATCATCCCAAGCATCGAAGAAAAGTCAGCCCGGCATGGCATCGATAGCCGTCTGTCTGACTGACACATCATCGATGGTTGTTAGTTAGATCGATATTTCACCGATTATAACTCCTGGGATCATCATTGAGATGGATGTAGCACTATCGGCTCATATAGCCTTTCATTTAGCTGAAGCTCCACCAGTCAAAGCTCCTTCGCCATTCGAAGAGCCAAATGATGACGTTGTCGTCGTGGAAGCATCGACTATTTAGGTTGAACCGATGATATCTCGGGCCCCATCGATGCTTGAAGTTGGGTCAGCGAACAGCAGCCGACAGTTTCTCAGATCCCCCTCACGCCCGAATGGATATCCACCCCAATTGATCGGTCACCAAGCCAGAGACGCGGAAGGCTCCCATAATGTTGGCTAAAAGTGAAGCTCCAAGCGACTTTGCAGAGCTTTCGGATATTAGAATTCCCATCGGAGAGTCAGCTTTAGCGAACCTGATGCTGGTGAAGCGGCTTATCGAAACTACTCTTCTCCCGATCGACAGGGAGAATAGGAGGAGTCGGACGATGGCTGATATATTTTCTTCCTTTTACCCAATGTTCATTACAGTAGGTTAATATTTTTGTCATGTCTTCTTTCTTTTGTTTATTTTTCTGACTTATTTTCTGTTTCTTTTCAGTTGGCACATGATATGACGGCATTGGAGAAAGGATTTTGAGCATTTGCCAACTTGCATCAGGCTTGGTTTGACAAACTTACAGTAGCTAATGTAGAGAAAACTACTGCTCTTGAATGCCTTCAGGCTACGACCAATCGAGAGAAGGAGGTAGTGGAGTGGGAGAAGAAACAAGCAAAAAAAGTCTCCTGATTGAAGGTCGAATTGGAGTCGGCCCATGCCGACTTAGAGTCGGCTCGTATTGATGTAGAGTCGGTTCAATGAATCATTGAGACTCAGGAGTCTCAAATCAGAAAGAAGAGACGTGATGTCAATCGGCTTCGAAAAAAATGTGACGGTTGCATCAAAGAATTAGAAGAGGAGTAGAAGAAGCTTCAGTCTTCCAAAGTAGAGTCGACATCTACTAGAGAGGAGGCAAAGTTGGCTCAAGCGACTTTCAATTGGGTGCGAGCGCAAGCCATTGAGGATTACCAAAGTTTGGAGGACTTCAAGAATGCAATCCTCAAGGGTGGCAGCATATCTTATTGGACTGGATACAAAGACGGTCGAGATGCAGTTGAAAAATTTTATCCAAACTTAGATATGAGTTGCATTACTATCCCTGAAGTCGATGACGAGGACAAGTCGATTGAAGCTGTAGCTGCCCCGATTGAAGAAGCAATGGCTGTAGTAGAACCTGTCCCAACCTCTAAAGAAGTTGTCCTAGTGTCAACCGATGTAGATCCGTTAGCGATTAATGATCAAAGAACTAAAATTATGCCGATAACTGACACTAAAATGGATGAGACCGATTGTTGATCAGTGCCAATGTAATAGATATTTTCTTTATTTTCTTTTATTATTGAATGAAGATCTAATTTTTTAACCTGGCCTTGGCCTGATTTTGTAACTTTCTTTCTTATGAATAAAAAGAAATATTTTCTAAGTACTGAGCTTTCTTAGTATTAAAGTTTTTAAGTGTTATACTATATGATCATTTGATTTTTAATCAGCAGCTAGATATTAATTCGATTATCGAAGGTTGGACAGTAGTAGTAGTCATAGAATTTTCCAGCTAATTGGATATCAACCAACTAGACTTTAGGTATAAAATTTCTAAGTATTTGATAAATGAGAGTTAGCTGAATATCCTTCGACTGAATATGATAGAGTTGATATGTTTTCCACTAGGTTAAAATAGTGTGGGCATAAAATTTTTCTCAACCTTGATTGAGTCGGCATAGTATTTTGCTCAGCCGTAGCTAAGTCGGTGTAATGTTCTACTCACCCATAACTGAGTCGGCATAATATTCTGCTTAGCCATAGCTAAGTCGGCATAATGAATCATCCAACTAGAGTTGGGATGTCCGATTGTAATGGGACATATCGTTCGACTATAAGTTGGTAGTTTGTAGAATTGTCATTCGATCGACTGTCAGTCGACAAATATTTGGATGATGAGTCATCAATTGAGTGTTATTTGTGCTTAGTCAAATATTGAGGAAAAGTCATGATCCAATCATTTCATTAAAAATGTCATAATATTTGGACAACTTTACTGATAATACATCTTTAAGTTATCTGCATTCCATGTTCGTGGGATAGTCACTCCATCGAGAGTCTTTAGTTAGTATGTGCCTGGGCGAAGGATTTCAATCACTCTATAGAGTCCTTCTTAATTTGGAGATAATTTTCTTGATCTAAAATTTTTGAAACTTCTATTTTTGTTAAAATCAAGTCTTCAGGAAGAAATACTTTCGACTTGACCCTTGCATTGTAATATCGAGTTTTGTCGGTATGTAGCCATCCGAACTTAAGCTTATTGTCAAACTTCAGGGAGTAGGTCTAAGTCAGCTCTTCTAGATTCGAAGTTGCTTGATTCCGCATAATGTTCAACTCTCATTGATAGTAAGCTGATCTCCACTGGGATCACCACTTCAGTTCCATATGTTAGGTTGAATGATGATTCTTTCATTGGAATGCGAGTAGTTGTCTGATATGCCTATTAGACCAAATGCAATTCTTTTATCTAGAGGCCTTTTGCTTCATTCAATCAAGTCTTAAGTCCATATAGAATTGTTCGATTCATGACTTCTGCCTCACCATTTGATTGTGGAAGGCTGACATAAATAAGTTTGTGCATAATATGAAATTTCGCACAAAATTTTTTGAAGTTTTGATTGTCAAACTGTCGATCATTGTCAAGTGATTATAGTGTGAGGTAATCCAAATCCATATATGATCAACTTTTGAACGAAGTCTTCCATCTTATTCTCTATAATTTGTGCTAGGAGTTCGACTTTTACCTACTTAGAGAAGTAATCTATGGTGACCAACAAAAATTTTCTTTGACCAGATGCTAAAGGAAAGGGGCCAAGAATGTCCATTTCTTATTGCACGAATGGCCATGGTGCAATGATCACCGTCAGCTGACTGGCCGGTTGATGCTGAATATTAGCATATTTCTAGTATGGTTCACGCCTCTAAATGAATTTAGCTATATCTTTCTTCATGGTGGGCCAATAGTATCCCTATTGTAGAACTTTATAAGCCAATAACTTGCCTCCTAAGTGATTTTTACAAATTTCTTTATGGACTTCTTGAAGTGCATAGTTGGTATCGATCGACTCTAAACATTTGAGTAGAGGAAGAAAAAATGATCTCTTGTAAAGCCGTCCGCTTATCAGGACATATTGTAAAGCTGTCCACCTTAAGCATTTGGCTTCTAAAAAATTTTTGGATAAAATTTTGTCAGTAAGATATTGGATGATCGGATTCATCCAACTTGGTTCATCATTTATTTGTAGCACTTCATCGACTTCGTCAATACTTAGCCATTCGAAGTATTCGATAAAGGTTCGATCGAGGAGATTAGAAGTAGTTGTAAGTTGAGAAAGTGCGTTGGCTCAAGTATTTTTCATTTTTGAAATATTGAAGATCTCAAAATGCTTGTGGTTGCTGGTCGTTATAGTAATAAATAAAAATTAAAATCTAATTTTAATATTTAGAATAGTGGTGAGTTGGATATCAATTTTTTCGAAGATTTTGTATTCAATTTAATTAAAAAATAAAATTTTAAATTAATCTCTAAAATAAAAATTTAAATAAAAAAATTAAAAAAATTAATTATAATTTAGCAAATTAAAAGAAAGCAACTATTTAATTAATTAGAGTTTTTGAATTAATTAAAGGTATTCTAGAATTTTGAATCTATCTTTAGCATGGTTATGGTAATTCTTTTTAATGTAAGAATTTAATATTTTTGAGAATTTAGTTATGACTATAATCTATTTTCTTTAAGTATGAACTGTATCTTCCGATCACGATCTAGCTCAATAGAATCATAAGCTATTCAATACTTTAATTCTTAAAAATTGATAACATGACTTTTTAATGATTTTTTCTAATATAAACTATTAAATCGAGCATGGACTATATCTACCAATCATAACTCGTCTCAATGAATATAATTTATTTAAATCTTTAATCAACAATAAGCATATAAAAAAGTCAAGATCTCGTGCATAAAAAGATAAATTTCATTAAAAACTGGGCAGGAGAACATGTTTGCATAAAAAGTAATTACAAAAGATAAAGAAAAAAAAGTTATAATCCATGCTTGAAGACTTTATCTACATCCTAAAATTTTGATCTTTAGCTACTCATGATTTAAAATTCTCTGGCTACTAGTGTCTTCAGATCTCTCAAAATAAAGAAAAAAAGAAAAGAAAAAGAAAGAAGAAAGAAATAAAAAGGAAGAGCCATTTGGAGAAGAAAGAAGAGAGAAGGAGAGAGATTTGAAGGGCTTAATTCCCCTCACAGGGAAGCTCTCTATTCAATCTCTAGTGTAACAGGGCTTAAATAGATGAAAAAAAGAGTTTGTGAGTCTTTGTTGGATTCAAATTAGAGTCTGGATCGAAATCCTTATGCATGATGAATTTTGACCGTCCATTTGAGATCAAACATCCCAAAAAATATCAGAAAAATACCTCCTAGAATTAAGATCAACATTGGATTGGTTATGGACCATTGGATGCCGATCAGGAGAGATGAGAGCCATCCGTTAGTGCTTGATGAAGCCATTGGACCACCTGAGTGCATCGCGTTGGATGAAATATCGAATATACCCCTGAACACCATGATAAAAATTCTACAGACCCTTTAAGGGTCTATGCGCACTGACTCAGCACGCGGTCCATCATGGACCATGTGGTTTCCTGACATCATAGTGACGTCAGGGCTGGAGGGAAAATGGGCCAGAATGGGTTGCGATGCGTGCGGGCTGGGTCGGTTTATTGGGCTACTCTAGCGGGCTGGCATGATGGATTGGGCTGGATGCGGGCCGGTTGACAGGCACGCTAGCTAAGTCGAGCGAGTCGGCTAAGCCGAGCAAGCCGACTAAGATGATTTTTATTTTTTTTTTTAATCTTCAAACCTTTGTATCTCTTTCATTTTAGCTCCGATTTATATGAAATTTGATTTATTTGAATCAAAAAATTGAGCTCTTTACATTGATAAACTTTTTGCCTATAAAATATTAATAAAATATTAATTTTTTAAAATAAATATTAATTAATATATATTTTAATGCTATTATTTAGTAATTTATGATAATTATCACATCCTCCAACTTAAGTTTTATTTATCCTCGAGTAAAAGGAGAAAAATTAGAAGTATGTACTGACTCGATAAGATATGAATGTTTCTTCAGGTCATCTTAAAGTTAGTTGATACTTATTTAGAGATTTAAGAAATACGTCATCAGATTATTAATTCTAGTCCAAATAGTGGTTAAGTAAATAACATAAAATTTTAAAGCTTTTCTTTGATCAATTTTCTTTCTTTATTCTTTAAATCCTCTATCTTTAATATGGGCTAGAGTTTTTTTTTTTTTTTTTTTTTTTTTATAGTTAGTATAATATTTTAACCTCTTAAGCTTTCTATTTAATCCTTGTAGCGAGCTTTGAATCAATAACTTTTCAATCAATTGACTTTTGGGCACTAGATGTAGAACACCCCTTGGACTTACTAGCTCGAGTTAAATAGACTATAGGTTAAAACTAACCATATAGCAAGCTTCTTCATATTGTCCATTTTTTATGCGAATAATATTACTTAAACAATGAAATCCGATTACTCAATAAAAAATCAATATTTAAAACTTGCTATTTATTTTTTATTTTTTTAATTTTTTTCACTCATACCCATATAAAGTAGATTTTTTTATTGAATATAGATTGAAAGAAGATTTTAGAATCATTTAGAAATTTATTCTATTCTAAACCTGATCATTTATTAGATTTTTTTAATAATTTGATTCTTAGTGTTTTAAAAATTTTCTAGATTATTAATCAATCATCGATTAAAATGTCTGAAAAACTTCAAATCGACATAAAATCAAGTATATAAGACTAATTATTATCATACTTGAGGATTTAAAAATTTTATTTATTCTTTCTTCCAACTTAATTTTTATTATCCTCAATAGAAAAAAGAATAGAGTATGATATATGATAAAAAAATAATAAGAAAAAAGTTCATCTGACTTAGTATGGTTCTTATTTCGGCCTGGATTTTTCTTTATTCTTCATTCAGTATGGATTTGTAGTTCTCCCTCCAAATTAGTTCTAAAAAAAAGTAAACTAAAAATAAAAAAAATATAAAAATAAAAGCTAAAAGCTGAAGCTGGGTTGCCTCTCAGTAAGCACTAAGTTTAACATCTTCAGCTGAACTCTATGAAGGAGTTTTAGGTATAAACAACTTTAGTACATCCTTCAGAGTTTTAAAAAGATAGGATCAATCAGGAGGTCTTATCATTATGACAGAAAATCGTTCATAGAATGCTTTTGGTGATTAGTCTTAGCCCTGATCAATAGAGTATTTAGAGCAAGCCTGTTATACTAGAATTTAAAATTACCATGGTAATTAGGAAGGAATTGTGTTTGTTAAATCGAAATCAGGGGTGGCGGTTTATAAAATTACTTCTACTCTAACTTGTTCTACCCCACTCCATTTCTTGGATATGATATGTCTCGGTATCAATTCTTCCTAATCTAAATCATGACAACTTTTTTAAAATTAATTTTAAATCTACCTTCATACATCATTTTAATATTGTTGATTGATTTTGAAGGCCATCCTTAAAAGTAGTACTGAATATAAAAAAATTAGACTTAAAGTTGTTATTCCTTATTTCAGCAATATCCCATCTTACAGCTTCTTTACGTGCTTTTAGAACATCTATAAGTAGGTATCACTGGTAGAATGTCAGTAGGTTCATCAAAAAGTGATTTTAATTCTAAATCAGTTAGTGGTTCTAATAAGAGAGCTATTGGTGGGCTAGATGGTGGCTCAAATTTTTTTATCCAAAGTGAGATAGTCTTAGGATAGGGCGTATTAACTTCTATATTGCACCCATCTTCATCAAAATCATCTACTCCATAATGAGCCAAATAGGGATTTAAAGAATTTTGAAGAAGAATTATGGTTGAAGCTTCCTCTAGTTTATTCACATGTGGTTCTTGAAAAGTCTCTATTGATTCCATCATCTCATCAATTGATCTTTTCTTTCCGTAAAAAGGATTGGATGATTCTAAGACACCTGGGAATGAATCCATAGGTAAGTAAGTTGATGGAATTGGTTCATCCTGCCGTTTTGATTCTTTCCTATATATTTTTGTCTTAGTTATATGGTCTAATAGGATCTTTTTAGCTTTACAAGGTTATTCTATGACCATTTTATTTTTAAAAGTTTTAATTGATTGTTTAGAAAAAGTTATAGGGATATTAAAATTTCTATCCAGATATGATCCCTCAAGGTCACTCTCGGACTGACTAGGTAACTCTCTTTTCTTCTACTATTTGAATGTAAGCATTTGCTTCTCTAGTTCTTTAAAGGTTTGCATATAGGAGTGATATGTTTGTTGTAAGGTTTGATTATTGAGTTCTAACTCATTTATGCTTGTTGGATCCTCTTTTCAAAAGTTGACTTATTATTATTTGGAGAAGATTGATAATATGGGTAGGGCATATCATAATGTGCATCCATAAATGTGGGTCTTTATGGAACTGGGATAAACACTGATTGTGATTGTCATAAAAAATTTAATCAAGCCCTCTAACCTAGATTATAAGTATTAAAGTATGGATTATTTTCTGATCTGTAGGCCATTTGGATTTGATCTTGATAAACTTATTCAGATATATACTTAGAAAATTGATGTGGACATTCACTTGCATAGTGGGAGGGGCTCGGACAAATTGCATAAGCTTGTTGTGTAGGAAGAAAAGATGGATATGAAGAGTGTCTAATGGCTATTAGACTATCTAATCTATGGAAAACCTCATTTACTCTACTCTCAAGATCCATCTCGAATTATTTTGATTATTTAAATATATGCAATCAAGGATTTTAGATCAGAGCAATCCTTTTTTAATTATTTTTTTATTTTACTATATTTTATTAAAAAGAATGAGAAAAGAAATGAGGAGAGAGAATTCTAAAGATGAGAATCTAGTGAAGAAAAATCCTGATTTTTCGGACCATGTTCGTTCTGATCTGATCAGATCAAGAGATATATTTCAAAATTTTTTCTCTTTGATCTGGATCAGATCTAGAATGTTTTAGATTTAATTTTTATTATTTTAATAATTAAAATAAAATTTAGATAAATTAAATCAAATTTAATTTACTTTAAAGTGGGTAATCCTATTACCCGTTGATGATCCTGTGAGCAGTGAAAGGTTCTGGATCTAGCCACGCAAGTGCCTGACCTCTACCGATATCCACTTGGACTAGATCTGGAGATCCTCTTCTTCTCTATCACGTCTCCAAAAATTAGATCTGGATCTGATCTGGAGGATCTTCAAAACTTCTTTTGAAGATCAGCAGTCGTCGTTTGCAGCAGCGCAGCCTTCTAGCTTTCAGTCGTCTTTCTCTCATCTAGATTGCACTAACCAAGAATCCAAACGCTTTGGACGTGGAGAGGAGAGGGAGAAGGTGGGTTTGGCATGGAGGAAGAGGGGAGAGGCAGCCTTGGGGTGTGGGATTTCAATTCTCCAATCATACAATCATGCAATCTGAGTTGGGCGCAGGGTCTTATTTATAGACTATCTGTGATCCAACTCCTCTTCTTCCCAACCAATCACAACTCTTTGTGAAATCAGATCTAAATCTGATTGGTGGGAATAGAGTCCCCTGGATTCCTCCTTAGAGGGTGCCTAAGACCAGTCAAAGTTGGTTCTTAGGAGAACTCTAATTGGAAATCCAAAAAGGAGATGGAGTCCCTGTCCAACAGGGACTCCTGGGCGCCTCCAACTTGGGCACACGCCAAGGGTGGCGTGCGCCCTCTTCCTTGCCAGGTTCTGGCAGGGGGACAGGCCCCCACCAGCTCTCCAATAGGTGCATGACATGTGGTCAAAAGTCAAAGTGTCAATGGTCAACATTTGACCAGTCAAAGGTAGACTTTTGACCAAAGTCAAAGAACAAGAAATGGCAGGTGACCAAAAATGGCAGGTAATGTCTTACAAAATAAGACAACCTTTTCTGACTTGGACAACCTCCAGTCAGACCATATGAAGGCCTCTGATTGAGCACAAACTCCTTTGGCTCAGTCAGGACAACTTATTTATGATAGTAAAAGAAGAACGTTAGGTTCAATCGAGTGCTAGCACGATTTTCCTTGAACCTAATTGAATCTCATTCAGATCAATTGAACTAGATCAGTTCAATTGATGATCACCAGATTCAAACCCTTGTTTGTGTGACCCAGTTAGGTTCAGTTCTGTATGGTAATGGGATATGTCATGATCTCTATCATCGACATCATCGAAACTCCTTTCGATGGATCAGAACTCTTCTGATTCGAACAGCTAGAATGATCGATCATCTAAATCATTCTAATTGCTCCCAAAATCCACCAGTGACACCTAGCAGTATATGGTGGCAACCCATCAGAGCTGAATGCGAACCTCTTGGTGCAGCTACCTGTGTGATTAAGTTCTTCTATCTTGAGCCCCGATCAGATTAGGGTTAAGGTGAACTCGTCAAACCCTAGTCTCTGTCATATGATGTAATCATTCGATTCAAGTCCGATGTGAAAATCTAAATAGAAACTCTTTCTATTATTTCACTCTGCCATGGCCATGGACTTCTGGACTTGATTCTCATGATCATCATAGGGCTGCTCCTCTACCACCGAGGTAGATAGATTCCATCTTGATGCAATCCAGTTCCTACAATGAACATGCTATAGCCAACATACACCTCAGGGTTCCATATGGCTAGGAGACCGAGTAATGGTGTAGTCAAACTATAACACCCTCAAGGTGAACTGCCGATGCACCTCAGGTCAAAGAACCAGACACACTACTGCAGCATCGAGTCAGTCATTGACGAGAAGGTAGACTTCCTAATGACTACTCGAGGTGGTCACGCTCAGTGCCCTCGTTCTCTAACGAGTACCTGTACTCTCGCTCCGGTGTCTCCACACCGTAGACTCAAGACTCATCTACTAAAGAGAAGCGATTGTACACCAACCTTCCGGATCAATCACCATCCTCGTGATGATCCTATGGTCGGGAGCATTTTATGAGTTAATAATGATTATTCATGTCTTAAATTTTCAACTCTTGAAAATATGAATTATCATTACCATTAACTCAAAGGATGTATCACAGACACTAAATACACATATGTGATAGAAAATAACCCATTTTATTGATTATAGTCAAAATTATAATTTTGCCCCTAGAAGTGTATTACAAGTGTCAGCCAATTCTGGCTTCTAGGGCACATATATCTAACAATCTCCCACTTGTCCTAAAGCCAATTGGCTACAAGTCTAAGTCCCATCTTCTCAAGGTGGGCTTCGATCTTCTGCTGGCCCAACGGCTTTGTAAGTGGGTCTGCCACATTATCTGTGGAGTTGACTCTCTTGACCTCGACGTAATCCTTCTCGAGGTAATCGCGGATGAGGTGGTATCGCCGCTCAATGTGCTTGGATTTCTGGTGAGACCTCGGCTCCTTAGCAAGGGCTATGGCGCCATTGTTGTCGCAGTATAGAGGAATGGCATCTGATGGCATTACTCCAATTTCTGCAGCAAACTTCTTGTACCAGAATGCTTCCTTCGCAGCCTCTGATGCAGCGATATATTCTGCTTCCATGGTGGAATCTGCTATCACAGTTTGCTTGAAACTCTTCCAGCTGACAGCACCACCATTGCACACAAACAGACTTCCAGATGTCGACTTTCGATCATCTATATCGGACATGAAATCCGAGTCTGTGTATCCCTGGACTTGGAGTTCTCCGTTACCAAAGACCAACATCATATCCTTAGTTCTTCTCAAGTACTTAAGGATACATTTCACAGAAGTCCAGTGTTCTTCACCTGGATTTGACTGATATCTGCTTGTGACACTCACAGCATGGGCTATATCAGGTCGTGTACATAGCATGGCATACATGAGGCTCCCTATTGCAGAAGCATAAGGGATCTTGCTCATGCGTTCTATTTCCTCAGGTGTGCTAGGGCACATCTTCTTGGAAAGATGAATACCATGTCTGAAGGGTATTAATCCCCTCTTAGAGTTTTCCATACTAAACCTCTTTAGTACTTTCTCTATGTACATCTTCTGTGAAAGTCCTAGCATCCTATTCGGTCTATCCCTATAGACCTTAATTCCTAGAATAAAGGATGCTTCACCTAGGTCTTTCATGGAGAATTCCTTGGACAACCATAATTTGACTGTTGTCAACATGGGAATATCATTCCCAATAAGGAGGATGTCATCCACGTACAATACGAGGAAGACAACAGCGCTCCCACTGACCTTTTTGAAGACACACGGTTCCTCTTCATTTTTGATGAAACCAAATATTTTGATCACATCATTGAAACGAGTGTTCCAGCTCCGAGATGCTTGCTTAAGTCCATATATGGACCTTTGCAGCTTGCAAACCTTGTGATCAGTATCACTGGATGTGAAACCTAGCGGCTGTTCCATATAGATATCTTCCTCAAGATATCCATTTAAGAATGCCGTTTTCACGTCCATTTGCCATATTTCATAATCGAAATAGGCTGCAACGGCAAGCAATGTGCGGATGGATTTTAGCATAGCCACTGGGAAAAGGTATCCTGATAGTCAATGCCTTCGCATTGACTATAACCTTTTGCCACTAGTCTAGCCTTGAATGTCTCCACATTCCCATCTGCACCAATCTTTCTCTTGAAGATCCATTTACACCCAATAGGTACTATACCTTCTGGTGGATCTACCAAGGTCCAGACTTGGTTTGAGTGCATCGAGTCAATTTCTGACTGCATTGCCTCTAGCCATTTCTCGGAGTCGATATCTGATATCGCCTCATTGTAGGTTTTGGGATCATCACCATGAGCACCATTACCTACGAGGAACATTTTCCTCTACTTCCTCTGAAATAATACCTAAGTATCTTTCAGGGGGATGGAAAACTCTTTTCGATCTACGAGGTGGAGGAGGTAGTGTTCTTATTGGCTCAACCTGATTTGGTTCCAATTGGTCCTTAGCTCGTTGTACTTGTGAGACTTTCTCATCAAGCTTAATCTGCTTTCCAATGCCGCTATCTTGAATAAACTATTTTTCAAGAAAGATGGCATGTCGACTCACAATCACATTGTGGTCTTCTGGAATGTAGAAATAGTATCCTAATGACTCTTTAGGATATCCTATGAATCGAGCTCTGAAGGACCTAAACTCTAACTTGTCCGCTTGTTGTCTTTTGACATGAGCCGGACAACCCCAAATTCTGAGATGACTCAGACTTGGTTTCTTACCGTGCCATATCTCATACGGTGTGGTAGGAACGGTCTTAGAGGGAACCCTATTCAGTAGATAAATTGAAGTTAACAATGAATGTCCCCAAAAAAAATCAGGAGGTCTGTGAAGCTCATCATGGATCGAACCATATCCAATAGGAGTCCGATTTCTCCATTCTGAAACCCCGTTGAGTTGAGGTGTTCCTGGTGGAGTCCATTGAGAGACTATGCCATTTTTCTTGAGATAGTCTAGGAATTCCCGGCTAAGGTATTCACCTCCTCGATCTGATCGAAGAACCTTAATGGGTTTTTCAGTTTATTTTTCTACTTCATGTCTGAATTCTTTGAACTTTTCAAAAGCTTCAGACTTGTGTCTCATAAGATACACATACCCATACCTAGACAGATCATCGGTAAAGGATAATGAAGTAGACAAAATTGCCTCTAGCCGGCACATCAAATGGGCCGCACACATCAGTATGTACTAGGGCAAGGAGATCTGTGGCCCTTTCCCCATGTCCAACAAAAAGGAGTTTAGTCATTTTGCCTTGAAGACAAGATTCACAAGTTGGATATGACTCGGAAGTCAATGGACTCAATAGCCCATTTTTCTCCAATTTGTTGATCCTATCTTCTGCTATATGACCTAATCTCAGGTGCCATAGATATCTATCATTTGGACTATCCCTAGGTCGTTTGGCATTCATACGTTTTGCTCGATAGTTAGAATAGGTACATCAATATGTAGCTGATAAAGACCATTAATAAGGAAAACCATTTGCAATTTTATTTCTTTCATAAAGAATGTTACAATGGTCCTTAAAGAAGGTAATCACATAGCCTTCTAGTGCTAAGCATGAAACAGAAATCAAATTCCTGCTAGCTGCAGGCACATAATAACAGTCTTTCAAAACTAAGTCTAAACCAGATGGTAATCGAAGAGGGTATGTTTTCCCATGGCTACTGCAGCAACTCTTGCTCCATTACCGATGCGTAGGATCATGTCTCCATCCCTCAGCCTCCTGCTATCCTCAAGACCCTGCATGGAAGTGCACAGATGAGCACTAGAACCAGAGTCAAGCACCCAACTGGATGCAGAAGAAACCATAAGGTTAGACTCAATAACGAGCATACCTCCAGAAGGACCTTCCTTCTTGTTCTTCAGGGTGGCCAGGTAAGTAGGGCAGTTCCGCTTCCAATGGCCATCGCTGTTGCAATGGAAAATACTTTTCTTTGACATCGCCTTTTTCTTTGGCTCTGCCTTCTTCTTCTTTGTTCCTTCCACCTTTTGCTTTTTTTTTACAGACTTCTTTTTCTTTCCATAAGACTTTCTTTTGGAAGAAGTCCATTTCATAGCAAGAACTGAGCCTTTAGAACCTTTCATAGAAAGCTCAGCGGTGACCAGCATATTCATTAATTCGGCCAAGGAATTTTGAAGTTTATGCATGTGGTAATTCATGATGAATTGCCCATATGCATCAGTCAAGGATTGCAGAATAATATTGTTCTGCAGGTCCAAGTCTAACTTCACACCGAGCTTCTCAAGCTCTTCCATGTCCTTGATCATTATCAGACAGTGATCTTGGACTGACTGCCCATCACGCATCTTAGCCTTAAAAAGTCATTTCGTGACTTGATATTTGGCTGTGCGACTCTGTTCACCAAACATCTCCTGTAGGTGAGCCAACATTTGGCGAGCAGTCCCGATATCTTCATGTTGGTGCTGGAGCTCATCAGACATCGAGCCCAACATGTAATATCTGGCCTTATTATCTTCGTCTATCCATTTTTTCAGAGACGCTCTCTGTTCAATAGATGGACGGGCTGGTAAGGTGGGAGGGTCCTGGATCCAAAACATGGGTTAACTTCTCGAAACCCAAAATAATTTTATAGTTTCTGAGCCAATCTTTATAATTGGTCCGGTCAGTCTATGTGTGTCCAGGATACGTGCTAATGGGTTGGACGCAGACATTTTTATGTAGAGAGTCAAAGATTCTAGTTAGATACTGTAATTATGACTTGACCAATTTATTTAAAAATTTTATTTTTAAATAAATTAGCTCTCACTATTTTTTCGGATCCCTACACTCCCTCTGTAGAGATGCAAAAATCTCCATGATTAATGATTTCTAGTGGGTGGTGCGGTCTCACCAACTGACTCATCACCTCACCTAACAGTTATTGGTGATGGGTTAGCCAATGAGTGAACAACTCTTGTTCAATGATTCTCTAATCATGGTGCACCCAAACTTGGTCTCTAATTCATGAATCTCACCGTATCCGAAATATTGATCCACTCCTTAGTTAAGTCAGACCCACCATTTGCATAGACTGGGTTCCTAATTGAGTCTCTCACCGTATCCAAAATATTGAGCCCAACTCATCCTCCAGCCCATAGCATCCAATGCCTAATAGACATGGTTGCATCTTTTCGGTGCAACTGAGCCACTGTATCCAGTCGAGAACAATCAACCCTCAGGAAGGGCCCGCACATCTACAATGGTGGAAGACCTCAGACTTAATCTTTTCTTAGGGAGAATTGATTCAGGTCTCATTAAACTAGACTTGTCATAGTCATAACAATTATGACTAACCTAGTGGCATGGGTTAGCTCGGATTATTGACCACCTCAGATCAGAACTATGTCAACAGATATGGCCAGGTAAGTGAGACCGGTGGAAGGAATATGCCATTAACTCGTACAAGAACGCATTCAGGTCGAGTAGCTTCCAATTAAAAATCAGTCGGTCGTATGTGCCAAACTTACCTTAGACACCAAATTGTTGAGTCAGAACCAATTGGGTTAGCCTACAATCCAGACTCTAACCTCTGAGCCTAATTAGGTCTTGCTTGATCGTGACTCGATCTTGACCCAGACTTAATCCTATTAGGCTGGTCAATTTAAGCATTGTTGATCCCATCTAACCAACTCTTGATTCGATTTGATCAACCGCTTAGACCTAATTGAGCTACCCAAGCCCGAACCCAGTATTATGAATATGTCTTAGATCTAAAATTCTTAATTTTAGATCTAATTAATATTTTCATAATCTTAATTTTTAATTAAGTAGGGTTCATAAATAAAATATGCACAATAAATCCTAGGGTTTCAGGATCTAGGGTTTTGCAGAAAGTAAGTTTTGGTTTTTGATTAAGGACGAACAACGTGCAGCACCCCTACACATCATAAGAACATCCCATCGAATGGAAAAGAGAGGGCCTTTAAATCCTTCTTCATTCTTATGATATCGGACGGCCAAGAGGAATGCCTTAATCAGGAACATGCAATACTACAAAATAGTTTTAGATCTATATCATATATCTCATATACAAATTAGATCTAATCATGGCATATTTTGCATACATCTCATGTATCGAATCATGCATATTTTCAGATCTAAATTATCTCATAATAATCTAAAAAATTAGATTTAAATTGATCTAATCAAAATAAATTCTAATCTAGATAATTATGTAGAACTATTCTACAACTAGTCTAGACATGCATCAATCATATCTCATATGATATTTAAAATTAAATAATTTTTATTTACTATTTTTTAGATGTTATTATAACCATTATAATATCAAAAAATAGTAAATAAATAGATCTAAAATATGATTTAATCAAATTAAATTGAAAACATACAAGACTATTCTATTTTAGAACTAGTCATGCATATTTTCTAATCTTAGATCCAAATCATTTAATTTTAATTTTTTCTAATTTCAGATCTGATCACATCTCATGTGATATCTAAAATTACTTATTTTCTAATTAAAATAAATTTAAAATTAGATCTAAATACTTTTAGAACCTTGGCTCTGATACCAGTTGAAGGAAAATCCTGATTTTTGGACTAGGTTCGTTCAGATCTGATCAGATCAAGAGATATATTTTAAATTTTTTTTTCTTTAATCTAGATCAGATCTAGGATATTTTAAATCTAATTCTTATTATTTTAATAATTAAAATAAAATTTAGATAAATTAAATTAAATTTAATTTATCTTGAAGTGGGTAATCCTATTACCCGTTGATGATCCTGTAAGCAGCGGAAGGTTCTGGATCTAGCCACGCAAGTGCCTGGCCTCTATCGGTATCCACTCAGGCTGGATCTAGAGATCCTCTTCTTCTCTATCAAGTCTCCAAAAATTAGATCTGGATCTGATCTGGAGGATCTTCAAAACTCCTTTTGAAGATCAGCAGTCGTCCTTTGCAGCAGCGCAGCCTTCTAGCTTTCAGTCACCTTTCTCTCGATCTAGATTGCACCAACCAAGAATCCAAATACTTTGGATGTGGAGAGGAGAGGGAGAAGGTGGGTTTGGCATGGAGGAAGAGGGGAGAGGCAGCCTTGGGGCATGGGATTTCAATTCTCCAATCATACAATCATGCAATCTGAGTTGGGCGCAGGGTCTTATTTATAGACTGTCTGTGATCCAACTTCTCTTTTTCCAACCAATCACAACTCTTTATGAAATCAGATCTAAATCTGATTGGTGGAAATAGAGTCCCCTGGATTCCTTCTTAGAGGGTGCCTAAGACCAGTCAAAGTTGGTTCTTAGGAGAACTCTAATTGGAATCCAAAAAGGAGATGGAGTCCCTGTCCAACAGGGACTCCTGGGTGCCTCCAGCTTGGGCACACGCCAAGGGTGGCATGCACGCCCTCTTTCTTGCCAGGTTCTGGTAGGGGGACAGCCCCCACCAGCTCTTCAATAGGTGTGTGACATGTGGATAGAAGTCAAAGTATCAATGGTCAATATTTGACCAGTCAAAGGTAGACTTTTGACCAAAGTCAAAGAACGAGAAATGGCAGGTGATAAAAAATGGTAGGTAATGTCTTACAAAATAAGACAACCTTTTCTAACTTGGACAACCTCCAGTCAGACCATATGAAGGCCTCTGATTGAGCACAAACTTCTTTGGCTCAGTCAGGACAACTTATTTATGATAGTAAAAGAAGAACGTTAGGTTCAATCGAGTGCTAGCATGATTTTCTTGAACCTAATTGAATCTCATTCAGATCAATTGAACTAGATCAGTTCAATTGATGATCACCAGATTCAAACCCTTATTTGTGTGATCCAGTTAGGTTCAGTTCTGTATGGTAATGGGATATGTCATGATCTCTATCATCGACATCATCGAAACTCCTTTCGATGGATCAGAACTCTTTTGATTCGAACAGCTAGAATGATCGATCATCTAAATCATTCTAATTGCTCCCAAAATCCACCAGTGACACCTAGCAGTATATGGTGGCAACCCATCAGAGCTGAATGCGAACCTCTTGGTGCAGCTACCTTATGTGATTAAGTTCTTCTATCTTGAGCCCCGATCAGATTAGGGTTAAGGTGAACTCGTCAAACCCTAGTCTCTGTCATATGATGTAATCATTCGATTTCAAGTCTGATGTGAAAATCTAAATAGAAACTCTTTCTATTATTTCACTCTACCATGGCCATGGACTTCTGAACTTGATTCTCATGATCATCATAGGGCTGCTCCTCTACCACCGAGGTAGATAGATTCCATCTTGATGCTATCCAGTTTCTACAATGAACATGCTATAGCCAACATACACCTCAGGATTCCATATGGCTAGGAGATCGAGTAATGGTGTAGTCAAACTATAACACCCTCAAGGTGAACTGTCGATGCACCTCAGGTCAAAGAACCAGACACACCACTGCAGCATCGAGTCAGTCATCGACGAGAAGGTAGACTTTCTAATGACTACTCGAGGTGGTCACGCTCAGTGCCCTCATTCTCTAATGAGTATCTGTACTCTTGCTCTGATGTCTCCACACCGTAGACTCAAGACTCATCTACTAAAGAGAAGTGATTGTACACCAACCTTCTGGATCAATCACCATCCTCGTGATGATCCTATGGTCGGGAGCATTTTATGAGTTAATAATGATTATTCATGTCTTAAATTTTCAACTCTTAAAAATATGAATTATCATTATCATTAACTCAAAGGATGTATCACAGACACTAAATACACATATATGATAAAAAATAATCCATTTTATTGATTATAGTCAAAATTATAATTTTGCCCCTATAAGTGTATTATAAGTGTCAGTCAATTCTGGCTTCTAGAGCACATATATCTAACATCTAGAGGATCCTAGATCTAGAGATGAAAGAGGAGAGTATTTTAATTAGTATTTGAATTATAATAGCAAATAAGTTAGGCAAGCATGGACTCTCTATTCTAGGATTTACCTAGATCTAGATAGCTCTTAATTGCCAAAGTCACCTTCAAGCCCTCCAAGTAAAGAATCAGTAACTCAACTGGTCAGGTAAGCGCAAGGTCGATGGGGGTCCTCCTGTTGCTTTTCTTAGACATCAATTATCTTGGCCAGGTAAGCTAACGGTATCAATTAAATAATCATCTTCCTTTGGAATGTAATCCCTGAACTATTTATCTCAGACATCAATCAAAATGACTAATCCTTATCCGATCCAACTTTTAGGATTTGTTGTCCTAATGAGCTCAAATATCCTTAGGGGTCAACATGTAATTGATTTTAGATTAAGTTTTGGGTCAATGCAATATGAAGGATGGTGGTTTGTGGGCTAAGAAAGGATAATCAAATCCCCATTTTATCTTATTTAATATATTATGCTGTTAGAGTATATTATGGATATGTAATGCAAACAAAATAAGACATCCAAATATATTAAAAATTAATCTTATTTTATATTTATGGTTACTAGATTAACTAAGTATTATGAGACGTCGATGATTTTTTAAGGATTTATGATTTTATCTTTTTATAAATATATATTTTTTTATTTTTGATTTTTTTGATTTTATAAAAAAAAGTAAATTTAAGTGATTAAGTCTTAAAAAAATAATAAATTAATCTAAACTATATAAAGCAAAAATCAATTATGAAAGATAATAATAACTAGGTAAAATTAAAGAGAAACAAAAAAATATATTTTTTATTTTTTATTTTTTAAAATTAATTAATTAATTTTTAATTAATTGAAGCAATCGTGCTATAATTTTTGGCAATGATACCATAAATTTGGTTGCTTGTCACTACAGCAATAAATAAAATTAAAATCTAATTTTAATATTTAGAATAGTGATGAGTCGGATGTCGATTTTTTTGAAGATTGAAGGTTGAGTTGCATTCAATTTAATTAAAAAAATAAAATTTTAAATTAATATTTAAAATAAAAATTTAAATAAGTAAATTAAAAAAATAATTATAAATTAAAAAATTAAAAAAATAACTACTTAATTAATTAGAATTTTTGAATTAATTAAAGATATTCTAGAATTTTGAATCTATTTTTAGCATGATTGTAGTAATTTTTTTAATATAAAAATTTAATATTTTTTAGAATTTAGTTATGACTATAATTTTTTTTTTTGAGTATGAACCGTATCTTTCGATCATAATCCATCTCACTAGAATCATAAGCTATTCAATACTTTAATTTTTAAAAATTAATAACATGATTTTTTTAATAATTTTTTTTAATATAAACTATTAAATCGAGCATGGATTGTAATTATTGATCACAATCCATTTCAGTGAATATAATTTATTTAGATCTTTAATCAATAATAAGCATATCAAAAAGTCAACATCTCATGCATAAAATGATAAATTTTATTAAAAATTAGGCAGGAGAACATGTTTACATAAAAATAATTATAAAAGATAAAGAAAATAATTACAATCCATGCTTAAAGACTTCATCTATATTTCAGAATTTTGATCTTTAGCTGCTCATGATTTGAAATTCTCTGACTCTCTACATCTTTAGATCTCTCAAAATAAAGAAAAGAAAAAGAAAAAAAGAAAGAGGAAAGAAATAAAAAGAAAGAGCTATTTGGAGAAGAAAGAAGAGGGAAGGAGAGAGAAGAGAAAGACTTGGAGGGCTTAATTCCCCTCATAGGGGAGCTCTCTATTCAATCTCTGGCGTAACATGGCTTAAATCGATGAAAAAAGAAGTTTGGGAGTCCTTGTTGGACTCAAATTAGAGTCAGGATCGAAATCCTCATGCCTGATAAATTTTGGCCGTCTGTTTGAGATCAAATACCCCAAAAAATATTAGAAAAATACCTCCTAGCATTAAGATTGGTGCTAGATTGGTTATGGACCATTGGATGCTGATCGGGAGAGATGAGAGCCGTTCGTCAGTGCTTGATGATGCCCCTGGACCACCTGAACAAAGTGCACCATAAGCCTGCACCAATTATCGTGCATCATGTCGGATGAAATGTCGAATATACCCCCAAAAGTGATGATAAAAATTTCGTAGACCCTTTGAGGGTCTACGCACACTGACTCAACATGCGGTCCACCATGGACCGCATGGTTTCTTGACGTTACAGTGATGTCAAGGCTGGTGGGAAAATGGGTCAGAACGGGCTGTGGTGCATGCAGGCTGTGTTAATCTGCTAGGCTACTCTAGCGAGCTGGCATGATGGACTGGGCTGGATGTGGGCTAGCTGACAGGCATGCTAGCTAAGTCGAGTAAGCCGGCTATGTCATTTTTTATTTTTTATTTAATCTTCAGATCTTTGTATCACTTCTATTTTAGTTTTAATTTGCATGAAATTTTATTCGTTTGAACCAAAAAATTGAGCTCTTTATATTAGTCAGCTTCCTTCCTACAAAATATTAATAAAAACATTAATTTTTTAAAATTAATATTAATTAATATATGATTTAATGCTATTATTTAATAATTTTTGATAATTATCAGCTTGAAAGTTGGTGTGAGATCTTTCATCTTTTGAATATATTTCACCATAGTCTGGTCTCGGACTTCATATTCACCCTTGACTTGTCTAGTTATCAACAATGAGTTAGTGAAAACCTTCATATTATCTACATCGAGCTCCTTGATGATCTTCAAGCCAGCTAATAAGGTTTCATATTTGGCTTGGTTATTAGATGTCTTGAAGTCAAACTGAAGGATATATTTGATTATAGTCCCTTCGAAGTTGGTAAGGATAAGGCCAGCCCCGCTTCCTTGGACATTAAATGCTCCATCAACATGAAGCACTCATGTCGACTCTTGTTCGGCCTCAGAAGTTTCAGCTTGTCCTGACTCTTTGTCATGTTCTTGTTTTGGTTTGTCGTTGGATATGGTACACTCGACAACAAAATCGGCTAACACTTAAGCTTTCATTAATGATTGTGGGTGATACTGAATATCGAATTCACTAAGTTTGATCACCTATTTAGTCATTTGATCAGAGATATTAGGTTGATGTAGGACTGCCTTCAGTGGTTGGTTGGTTAAAACAACTACCGAATGAGCTTGAAAGTATGGTCCACTATATGAAAAATGAATATTAGCAATGGTAAAATATTCCATCGCTAAAAATGATTTTTTTCAACCACAACACTAATTAAAAAATTTACCATCGATAATAGTATTAGTGACGGTGAATTCCATCTCTAAAAATCTAAAAATTTAATAAATATATTTAAAAATAGTAAAAATATTAGTGATGACATATTTTGATTATTAGCAATAAAGAATTTATCGTCGCTAATAACACGCTATTAGCGATGACTAAGTTAACTATTAGGGATGGTGCAAGCCACTGCTCAAATTATTTAAAATTTTTAAATAATTCTATAACATAAAATAGGTATTATCGATTGTGATTTTGAATATTAGCGATTAAAAAATTATCATTGCTAATAAATTTTCAAAAAAATAACTTAAAAAAAAAAGATTATTTTAAAATTTTATTGATGATAGAATTAGCGATGGACGACTAGCCATCGCTAATAAAATAGAAATTAGTGACAAAATTAGCAATGGGATGTTTTTGATCACTAATAATCCAAACCATGATCCAATCCAATTCGAATTTGATTTGAACTCGATTCGAATCTAATTTAAAATTCTATCAAATCTACTTAAATTAGACTTTGAATCAAAATCCTACTTAGATTATAAAATTTAATTAATTTTAAATAATATCAAGATTAATTAAATTAAATCTAATTTAAATTAATTAGAAAAAATTAATTTTTAATTTGGATTCAATTCGAATCTAATTCAAAATTCTGTCAATCCTAATTCAATTAGACTTTTAATTCAAGTTCTACTTAGATAATAAAATTTAATTAGCTTTAAATTAAGTCAAGTCTAATTAAATTTATAAAAAATTAAATTAATTAAAAGAAATTAATTTTTAATTTAGGTTCAATTCAAATCTAATTTAAAATTCTGTCAATCTTAATTCAATTAGACTTTTAATTTAAATCCTAATTGAATAGTATAAATTTAATCTAATTTAAATTAATTAAAAAAATAATTTTTAATTTGAGTTTGATTCAAATCGAATTCGAATCAGATTTGAATTCAATTCAAAATTCTATCAAATTTAATTCAATTAGGCTTCGAATCCAAATCCTACATAGAATATAAAGCTTAATTGATCTTAAATTAAGTCAAAATTAATCAAATTAAAATTAATTTAAATCAATTAAGAAAAAATAATTTTTAATTTTAATTCAAATTAAATCTAATTTAAATCCGATTCGAATTCAATTAGAAAATCTGTCAATCCTAATTCAATTAGACTTTAAAATTCAAGCCTCACATGGATAGTAAAATCTAATTATCTTTATATTAAGTCAAGCCTAATTAAATTTAATTAAATTATAATCAATTAGGAGAATATGATTTTTAATTTGGGTTTGATCCAAATGTAATTGGAACTCGATTCGAATCCAATTGAAAATATCCTGTCTAATCTAATTCAATTAGACTTTTAATCCAAGTCCTAATTAAATTATAAAATCTAATTATATTCAAATTAAGTCAAGTCCAATTAAATTTAATATGATTTAAATCAATCATAAGAAAATAATTTTTAATTTAGATTCGATTTGAATTTAATTCGAATCCGATTCGAATCCAATTTGAAATCGTGTCAAACCTAATTCAATTAGACTTTGTATCCAAGTTTTACTCAAAATATTAAAATTCAATTAGCATCAAATTAAGTCATGCCTAATGAAATTAAATCTAATTTGAATCAATTAGGACTTAATTCATAAATTAATTAAGTCAAAAAATTTAATAAAATTAAATATTGATTTTTAACCATCCAAAAAATAACTTAAGAGGATAAAAAAATTAATGAAAAGAAAAATATTAGCGATAGCATGAATACTATCGCTAATAATATAAAAATATTATTTTTGATGTATAATTATTAATGATAAAAAGATCATTATCAATGAAATCTATCATTGCTAATAATTTTTTGTATATTAGCGAAGGTAAATGATTATTAGCGATGGTATATGCCATCGTTAATAATCTTCTCACCTCATTTTCGCCCATCCCGCTGCGCATCCTCATTTTTTCCATGCCATCGCCCATCACCCCCTCATTTTCTCCCACTCTACCATCCACCGCATCCTCATTTTTCCACCACCCCATGCTCTCCATCATTTACCATGGTAGATTGAGCTGGGCATCATTTGCTGCAGTTATGTCCCGACGACGCTCTTCGATTTGCATCAGATTACACAACCTCAGAGGGAGGTCTTCTATAGCCACTTATAGGTATAATAATATTTATTTAAATATTTAATTAGCTTTGCATTTTTATAATATTTGTTATTCATAGGCTATTTTTAATATTATTGATTTTGAGCACGATCATGTACGGTGAGCTGTAGTTGATCATTTATACTCATATTTCAAAGAGTATTGGCATCACATTCATCGCCACTGGGATGCTGTAGTGCACGATCAGGGGGTGGAGGTAGCGCAACAGCGGCCATATAACAACATCACTATGGAGGACTGGGCTATCATATGCTGCACGTATGAGGATCTGACATATCATGTAACTTCTTCTTATTTAAAAATTAATAATTAAATATTATTTATTTTTAAATTTATTTATTTACTAATTAATTTGAATGTTAACTATGCAAAATCGATGTGCTAAGAATGCTGCAAATCAGGCAAGATAGATAGTCTCACATTGTGGGGATTCGAGGCCATTCGTTCGCCATATGGAGCAGACGGTAAGTAATTTTTATTTATCATATATTAACTCTTTAATTATTTAATTTTTTTTATTAATTATTCTTAAATTATAGAGAGATGTAGAGAGTAGCGAGCTTCCTGATAGGATTGATATCTATCAGCGGACATATCAGTGATGGTCAGGAGGCTGGATGACTGGAAGTCAGGAGCTTTATATAAGTTTTTCTAACTATTTATGTATTTATATTTTGATTTTTAGTGCAAACTTAGAATAATTATAAATTAAATTTTTAGGATCGTGTGATAGATATTAGATCCTAGCCCATCCTAGAGGGCTCAACTGCACCTACAGATGATGAGATCTACAATCGAATGCTTGGTATGAGATCCTATTATGTTAGGAGGCTAGGGCATGGGATCAGAGCTCCTCCATCTTAACGTCCATCCAGGGCTGATATCCATGCTGCCTGTGATGTCCGACTGATAGAGATATAGAGACAAACTGCTGAGGATCAACAATGAACTGCTGATTTGAGTGCATGCATCGACGAGTACCACCTATTCTAGATGTAGATGATGGAGTGGATGGCATAGATAGAGCAGATGATGCACATGATGAGGCAGCAGCAAATCAGTCCGAGCTTTTCTAAGTGCTCTCCTCCTTCGACCCATTTTTCTTCTCCAGATATTGTCGGTGCTTGATGGTCGGCTATCTATTTTTATATATTTTTATTTTGGATACTTTATATTTACAAAAAAATACTTTTTATAATTAAATTTTTATGTAATAAAAAATAAAATTTATTTATGGATGAATGAAATGATGGCATTTATTTATAAATTTTTTATTTTATTTTTTTAAAATTTAAAAAATTAATATAAAAATATATTTTTTTATTTTTTAAAATATTATTTATAATATAATTATTT
Source organism: Cocos nucifera (assembly GCA_006176705.1). Lineage (NCBI taxonomy): Eukaryota > Viridiplantae > Streptophyta > Magnoliopsida > Arecales > Arecaceae > Cocos > Cocos nucifera. The sequence goes on from QRFJ01000460.1 coordinate 1,428,643, forward strand.
ATGATAGAAAATTTTTATCGTAGATAATTGATTATTTATAATGAAAATTTTCATCATAGATAATTGATTATCTATGATGGAATCATTTTCGTTGTAGATAATCAACTATCCACGATGAAAATTTTTCATCATACATAATCAAATATCTACGATGAAAATTTTTCATCATAGATAATCATCATCCATGATAAAATTATTTTTATCATAAATAATTTTTTATCTATAATGAAAATTTTTTATTGATAAAAATATTATTTATGATGGAAAAAATTATTTTTATCATAAATAATTTCATCGTAGAAAAGATGATAAATGTAGAAATTTTTTATCTACAAAAGTTTTCATCGTAAATAATTATTATTAGCGATGAAAAAAAAATTTCATCATTAATAATTATTTATGATCCCATTTTTTGTGACTAAGAATTAGCGATGAAAATTTCATCCCTAATAATTATTAGTGATGAAAATTTTGCATCGCTAAAAACTTATTTTATTATAGTGTACCTCAGAGCCTTCAGATGCCATCCGTGACATGGTTGTAGAGCTTCTCTAGAATCCATAGCTGCAGACCAACTAGACTTATTATCTCAACCATCACATCAAATAATTATATTATTAAATTATTTTAATTATTTTAAATTTTAATTTTTAGAAGCTTCATTTATTTAGGTTTGAATCTGGAAAGAAGATCTGGAGGCTAAAAATCAATCTAACTATTCAATCGATGGATCAGAGGTGTCTATAGCTCCATATCATCGAATGAAATATGTATAAATAATCTATTTGAGAATCAAAATAATATATTAAAAGATATACCTCCGTATCAAAAGATACGTCTCTGTTTTGAAACTTAACTAGTAATATTTTATTTTTTTCATTACAGGATGCTGGGATATCCCGCTCTCATCCATCAGCTGCTGAAGAGGAGCAAGAGAAGGAGGAGGTAGGCGACGATGAGGATTGGACTTGACTTTTTTTTGGATGTATCATATTTTTTTGATGTATTATATTTTTTGATACTAATTATAAAAAATATATAATTTATATTTTTAATATAATAAAATTAGTTTTTTATTTTTGATTATTAAGTTATTTTTTAATTTTAATTATAATAGATTTTATGAAATTAAGATAGATTTTAAAAATTATTATTATCAATTTTAAAAAATTAACTATTGGCGACGTTATTAGAGATGAAATAAGCCATCTCTAATAACTATTAGCGACGACTTTGGAGATGAAGACCCTATCACTAATAATTCTTCAAATAAATTATTTTTATTTAATTTAAAAATATAAAAATTTAGTGATCACATTAGTGATGGCATTTTTGGTCGCTAATAATTATTATCGATGGCATTAGCCATGATATTGCCATTGCTACAATTTTATAAGAAAAAAATTTAAGTATTAAAAAATTATTAGAGATAAAATTTTTTCATTCCAAAATCCATCGCTAATAATTATTAGCGACGACAAAATTTATCATTGCTAATAATGATAATTAGCGATAAAAGTTTTTCAGATTGGATTTTATGATGGTATTAGCGACGACCGTGGGACTATTAATGACGACATTTAGCCATCGCTAGTAGTTAGTATTCTTGTAGTGGTCAGAGTCATTGCATTGATATGATCAAGGTGTAGATCATTTTCTCCATCTTTGAATATCTAATCTCGGCATTATGAAGCACCTTGTTTAATAGATGGGTCGTTGGATTTGATTCTCGTCTTCTCTAACAAAAATTGAACTGACTGCTTCTATTGATGTGGCAATGTAAAGATACAGTGTTTCTCTCACCTTTGATTTTGCGAGTAATGGTGGGTACATCAAGTATTTGTTTAAATCCTTAAAGGATAGTCGACATTCATCTGACCATGAGAAATCCCTCATTTGTTGCAGAGTTTTGAAGAAAGATAAATACTTTTCAGCCGAGTTTGAGATGAATCGGCTAAGCATGATAATTCTTTCATTCAGTTGTTGTATCTTTTTCTTAGAGCTTGAATGCTTCATGTTGATAATGGTCTTAATTTTCTCTGGATTGGTTTCAATCCCTCATTGTGATATAAGAAATTCAAGAAATTTTTCGATCATTATGTCGAAGACACACTTAGTTGGATTTAATTTCATCCGATGTCATCAAAACGTGTCTAAGGATTCTTCTAAATCTTAAATGTGATCTTGAGTCTGGATGCAGTTTACTAGTATAACATCGACATAGACTTTCATATTTTGTCCAATTTATTGTTTGAATATCTTGTTGACCAACCATTGGTAAGTTGCTCCAGTAATTTTTAAACCGAATGGCATTACTTTATAATAGTAAAAGCCTTTATCGATTATAAAGCTAGTATGCTCCTCATCTTCTAGTGCCATCCAAATCTAATTATAACCTACAAAGGCATCCATAAAGCTCAGAAGTTGGTATCTCGATGTTGCATCAATTAGTTGATCAATTTTCGGTAAAAAAAAACTATCCTTCAGACAGGCTTCATTTAGGTTGGTGTAGTCGATGTAGATTTGCCATTTTTTGTTGGCCTTCCTCACCATTACAACATTAACGAGCTAGTTGGAATAATTGCTTTCTCTGATGAAGTCAGCAATAAGGAGTTTATCAACTTCTTCATCAATGACCTTTTATCTTTCGGAGGTAAAAGATATTTTCTTTTATCTCATCGGCTTAACTTTTGCATCGATGTTTAGTTAGTTGATTATTACTTTTGAGGGGATCCCTGGCATGTCGGTCATCAACTAAGCAAAGACATCGATGTTTACCATCAGCAAGTCTATCAATTGGCTTCACTCTAGATTAGACAGTCGAGATCTATTTGAAACAGTCTTCGTACAATTTTCTTCTTTTAATGGGATTGACACTAATTGCTTTACCGGTTCACCCCTTTCTTCATTTTTCCTCTGATTGAGTTTGTCGATAGTCAGGGGATCCCTGAGCTTAGCATCTTCAATAGAAATCATGAAGCAGCATCAAACTAACTGTTGATCCCCATGCATTTTGCTAGTTCTTTCTTGGGTTGGGAATAGAACAAGTAGATGGTAACTCGATACTACTGCTCTTAGCACATTGAGTGTAGGTCATCCAAGTATGGTATTATAAGTTGAAGGAGCTCGAGCAATTGTGAATGTAATGAGAATAGTACTTTATCATAATTCAGTTCCTGCGGTCAGGGGGAGAGTGATCTTCTCTTCCACGTTGATTGCATCTCTAGTGAAACTGACTAAGGGCATAGAAATTCTTCTGAGTCAATCAGTTGGTAGTCGCATTTGGAAGAAAATCAAGTAAAATAAAATATCGATCAAACTTTTATTATCTACAAAGATTCTCTTTACATCATAATTTGCTATTGTTGCTAAAACAATGATAGAATCATTATGGAGAGTTTGTATTTTCCATACATCATCATTCAAAAAAAATTATATTATCGTGTTGTTGCTTTTTGGATGATTCTTCTTCAGAAGTTGTCCCCCAATTCCTCAATCGATCAAAAATCATATTGACGACTCCTACCGTCGATCGGTTGTCGTGCACTTCCTCAAGTTGACGCTGAGATTGTCGATCGATAGGAGGTTGAGTCAGAGGGTCACGTCGATACTTGTCGAGAAAGCTTCGATGAATTAGGTCCTCATCTGATCCCTGAGTTGGATGCATTATTTGGTATCGTGACCATAGTCATGATAGAATTGACAATACTTCTTTCTATCATGACTTCTCGATGGTGCCTTCATTGGTAGGGGGTGTGGAAGGTATTCTGCTCCTTTAATCTCTATCAGGATTTGTGCATGAGGAGCAGTCAGTAGAGTATAGGAGTTATATTTAGTATCGTATTTGTTCAATCTTGGACTCTGTTGATGAGGAAAAGCTCTTTTGTCAGTTGCTTGCTGATTTGGCTCAGCAGGAGCTCCACTCTTCTTTTGTTTCTTTTTCTAATCTTTTTTTTTTGATTGGAATCAGTCAATAACACCTTCATCCATGCAAATGTATCTGTATGCATGCTCTAAAAGTTCAGCATATGTTCGATGGTGATTCTTATCTAGAGAGTAAGTAAACCTGGATCCCCTCAAACCTCTCTTCATGGCCAAAATAGCCATGTCTTATTTAAGATCCTTGACCTCAAGTGTGGTGGCATTGAAATGTGCCATAAAGTTTCTCAACGCCTCTCCTTCATTTTGTTTGATGGAGAGGAGACTGTCGAAGGTTTGCAGCATTCTTCAGCTGGTACTAAAGTGGGCTATGAATGAATCTTCTAGCTGCTCAAAGGAATGTATGCTTTCTGGTTGGAGCCTGAAATACTAAGCTTGAGCAGCCTTCTAAATAGTTGCCAGAAAGTCTTTGCATAAGAAGATGTCTGAAGTCTCCTGAACCATCATAAGAGTCATGTAACTCTTTAGATGGTCAATCAAATCTATGGAGCCATCGTATGGCTCCATCTATGGCATCTTAAATTGAGACAGAATCGGCTCATCCAAGATGCATTGAAAAAATGGACTGTATGGATGCCAAGGTCGCTAGGCCCCTCTGATTGTTCACCCATAATTGGATGAGTTGATGGTTTATTTTCTTGAACTTGCATTTATAGTCGTCGAGCCACCGCTGTTGCCAGAATTTAGGGATAGATGGGTGGCATGGAGAATGCTGGGATGGTGATACTTCGATATGATGAGAATATCATGCTAGTCATTATTCTGGTGATAAGGATGGAGATTATCATAGAGCATGGTGACTGTGCTTGGATTGTACTGTAAGTGTCGTTGGTTCCTCCGCCATCGATTGTTGTTGCTATTGGAGGTCATGCACTGCCTCTATCAGCATCTTCATTTGCTGCATCAATGTAGCAAGTTGTTGGGTTTGGACATCCATTATGATGGCTAGATGTGAAGAGCTAGGCTTTACCATTGGAGGTGGAGGAAGAAGGGTCTTTCCGATGGGAGGATTGCTAGGTGGAGCCAATGGAGTTCTGGGCTTTCATTTTTGCCATTGCGATTGAGATTGTTCTCAGTAATTTCTCCACCCTTCCTGGCACATCAATCTATTATGGCCAATCTTCTGATGCACCTATCATCGGAGATGAACACCTATAAAATAAGTCCTCATCAATTGAAAATATTTCTGATGGGGACCCTCCGATGCTTAAGTTAGTGGAAGAGTGATCAAATAGGTAAGTAGAATCAAAATTGGCATAGTATAGCCCAAAAGTATCTTACCAATCCTTTTCATTTACCTCCTTTTTATAGATAGAGTATTGGTAACTATTTGTAATGGCTGGCACATGGGCCCCACTTATTTCGATATTATTTGATCATAAAGTGAGTAGTTAGTACCACGAATGGTAGTTACATGCATTTTGTACTGGCAATTTATGATATACTAACTATATATCAATAAATATCAAGCTAATTGTGTGTCGGTGTTACTATTGAGATGATTGACCATTAGTGATTTTGATGTTTCGATTGATCAGTGGTTACACCATTGTTGAAGTCACAGATCCATTGGAGAAACTGATTGAAAGTCACCAATTATCAATAGGTTAATCAATTGACAATCGATTACTTATTTCTTTTTGCTAATGGTAAATCAGGCATTGAAATTGATTTGCTATTGGTCATTTACTTCTTGGCATCGATGGTAGTTTGATGTAAGGTGATAATCAGTCGGTTGTCCCATTAGAAGTTGTCCTATCATTCACTTTTTGAATCATAGCCGAAAAGACCGATTATCAGTTGGGAAGCTATTATCACCATTGCATTATCAGCATACTGACCATAAGTCAGAATGTCAATAATAAATCGGGGAAAGTAGAACCAATAGTCCCAACAATGTCGACATTATAGAAAGGTCGGCATGTGATTTTGATATGGACACCATTGATTAAATGATTATGATACTTTATATGTATACATATCATATCTTATGTAATTTAATAAAAAAATGTATTATTAATATAGCTTAATTTAGTTTTATAAAGTGTATTTGTCACTTACGGAGCTGTGAAGTATATAATCTTTACATATTTTTCTTTCAGATTCAGGATCTAATTTTGGGAATAATCATCAGCATTTTGGGCATGTATATAAAGGCAAGGCCAATTTTAGACATGCAAGGCCTACCTTCACTTTCAAAATATCATATCAAATCATACTTAGACCATGGTAATAAAAATAAACTTTAATTTTATTAATTCAAATTAAAATATTTCACTAATAACTCATAGGTTTCTTAATATAGATTAGGATCTATAATTACTCAATAAATAAATATCTTTAAGATTCTCAGTTCCTCACTGCTTGGTTATAGTCTCCATATGCTCTTTTGAATATGAAAAAAGAAAAAAAAAGGATGAGCTATACAAGCTTAGTAAGTTACTAATATCTCTAAGGGATCAAGCATAATTAATTTTTTTTAAATATAATAATTGATAAAAATAAATACATAAGCTAATATAAAAAAATTAATTTCAAAATATATCATGGATAATAATAAAATTTAAAATTCTCTCTCAGTCTTTGATATATGGCTATGATCAGTTCGATGACAAGGTCCATAAGAGATTAGCTCTTAAATATAAAACACGTTATCCATCAGCATGTACCAATGATTAATCTCATTAGTTAGGCTTAGAAGAAAACTAGCTTTAATTCATGTAGCAATAATTATCTCTATAACAGGGTAAAGAGATTAGTCTTGAAAACAAACACATGACATATCATTGTGTGCTAGTGATCAGCCCCGACTTGCAATATACAGAAAAACTAACTCTACCAATGATTAGCCCTGACTTACTAGACCTAGGAGAAACTAATTCTGATATGTGGCTAATAGTCAGTTCCATTGGCTAGACCAAAATTATAGTTTAACTAGAGAGTTTGTCTCATAATTTTACTATAACCAAAATAATCATACTTATTATCACAATAATATCAAATCAATTTTTTTTCACATCTTATTTCCAGAAACTAGAAGATAATTTTATTCAAAATTTGTGCAAGGATAAACACATATAATCTTATTTCTAAAGATCCTATAATATTAAAACCAAGAAATCATCTCATTTCATATTTTTTAATCATACTAAGGTGGCACCATACTTAATCCATAATTTTGAATTACCTTTTAAGCATAAAATATATACTTTCAAACTTTCTAATTTTTAAATATACTAACAATTTTTGTATACAAAATCTAATTTTTAAATACATGAATATAAACTAAAAATCTAAAGATAAAAGAAAAATTATTGCCTTAGATTAATTAGATCCAAAAATTATAGCCTTCGACTCACGACTTGATCCTTAGATTCGTGCTTCTCCTGATCTAGATCAAAATCTTAGATCAGATCCATTAATCAAAGAAAAATTAGATTAATTAGACTCGATCTGATCAACCAGTAGATGTACAAAGAAAAGAGTAATCAAGATCTGATTTATTTAATCTGACTTGACCAACATGGGAAGAAGAGTGTTAGATGTATGCCCTACAAGCCAGATTGATCGAAACTAATAATAATTTCTAAGGATATTTTTATAATTTTAACTTATAGTTAATAAAAAGATTATTTTTTCTATCATATTTATATATTAAGTATCTATGATACATCCATTGGATTAACAGGTATGATAACACATATTCTCAAGAGTTGAGAATTTGAGATATATGTTGTCATAGTTAACTCATAAACTGCTTTCAATCATAGGATCATCATGAGAATGATAATCGATCTGTAAGATTGGTGTACGATTGCTTTCTTAGGATAGATGAGTCTTAAGTCTATGGTATGAAGACACCAAAATGATAGTACAGATACTTATTGAGAATAAGAGCATTGAGCGTGACCACCTCGAGCAGTCATAACGGAGTCTACCTTCTCATCGATGACTGGTTCGATGCTGTAATTATGTGTCTAGTTCTTTGATCTGAGGTGCATCAACAGTTCATCTTGAGGGTGTTATAGTTTGACTACACCATAACTCAATCTCCTAGTCATTTAAAATTTTGAGGTATATATTGGCTATAGCGTGTTCATTGTAGGAATTGGATCATATTAAGATGGAATCTATCAACCTCGATAGAGAGTAGTCCAATGATGATCATAAGATCAAGTCCTTAAGTCCATAGCCATGGTAGTATGAAATAATAGAAAGAAGTTTCTATTAGAATTTCACATTGGACTCAAATCAAATGATTCAATCATATGACTGGTGTTGGATCTGACAAGTTAACCTTGACCTAGATTCTATTGAAGCTCATGATAAAAGAACCCAATCAAATAGTTGGCTGTACCTAAAGATTCGTATTCAGTTCTGATGGATTGCCACCACATACTGCTAGATATCATTGATAGATTTTGAGATCAATTAGAATTATCTTGATGATCGATGATTCTAATTGGGCTAATCAGAAAGAGTTTTGATCTATCGAAAGATATTTCGATGATATTAATAATGGAGATCATGATATATCCCATTATCATGCAGAATTGAATTTAACTGGATCACACAAACAAGGGCTTGGGATTGGATATCATTAATTGAGCTAACATGATCCAATTAATTTGGACTAGATCCAATTAGATTCAAAAAAAATATGCTAGCATATGATTGGACCTAATTTTCTTCTTTTATAGACTTTCTGGTTGGTCTGAACTTCATCAAATTTGATTTGACTCATTCAAAAATTCTATATGGGTTTGTCCTGATTTCACTAAACCTTGTCCTGATCAGATCAGGACTTGTCTTGATCAGATCAGGGCTTGTCTTGGTCTCATATGACGAGGACCAGGACAAGACCAAATTTGACCCAGTCTTTGTAGGAAAGAAAGGAAGTGCGTGCCCCTTGGACTTTCTCTTAGGGCATGCACCCTCAGATAAATTTGTGAGAAAGAAGGGTGCACGTCCCTTCCTAGCATGCACCCCTGGTGGATAAGATAAGGAGGTTGGGAGGTGATCCATTCAAATGTTTTTGAATAGATCAAAGAGTTTGAAATAGTTCAAACTTCCTGAAGAGAAATTCATCTGTACCTATCTCCTCGTCTGGATAATGTGGCACCAATATTTTCTCCCATTTTGTGCAACAAAATGAAAGAAAATACCAGAATATGGCATGGAGAGCTAGGGAGACTTCTGCTTTAAGCAAATTGATCTGGTCAATTGCTTAAAGCCCTAGGACTCTAAGGAACCTTAGTTTGTCTATAAATAGAGACCATAACCAAAGGGTTTGATCATTCCAATCTCCATGCTCAGGCTCTGTCTCTCTTCCATGCCTCCTCTCCCTCCTCTTCTCCCTCTTCTCCCCACCCAAATGTTGGGTAGATCAGTAAATCGAGTGTTGAAGTGCTGTTGCTACAAGATCATGTTGACTAGTTCCTGATCGTATGGCAATCAAATTGCTGCCAGAGATCGGATCGAAGGCATACCTAGGAGTTCTAGATTTGCAACAATTCGGATTGAAGGTGCACCTAGAAGTTTCAAATTTAGATCTTTTAAAATTAGATTCAAAAGAAGAAGACCTCTAGATCTGATCCGAGTGGATACTGGTAGAGTTGGGCATTGGCGTGGCTCAAGTCAGAATCTTGGACTACTTCCAGATCATCACATCAAGTGATTGGATCACTTGCAATAGGTGGTATTCGATACCATATTTTATTTTGTTTATTTCAGATCTATTTAATCAAATATAAGAACATTCAGATCTTATCGGATCAGCATTTTAAAATTTTAAAATTTTGCTGCACGATCTAATCTGATTAGGTTGATCCTGCAAAATATTCAACTAGTATCAGAGCTATAGTTCTGGTTTTAGATCTAGATTAGATTTAATCTAAAAATTAATTTTGATGTGATCATATTATTTTTTGATATTGCATGAGATGTAATTAGATCTAATGTATGAGATGTATTTTTAAATTTTGATACATGAGATGTATGCAAAGCATGTGTAAAATAGATCTGTAGTCGTATATGTGATATATGTGCTAGATCTAGTTCATGTAGTAGTAGTTTATTTTTTTAATTGGGGCATTTCTTTTGGCTGTTCAGTCATAAAAGTAAGAAGGATTTAAAAATCCTCACTTTTTATTTGATGGGATGCTCTTATGGAATATAGGGATGCTATGTGTCTATCCTCAATTAAAAAAGCAAAAAACTTAGTTTTCTATTAAATCCTAGATCCAAAAATCCTAGGATCTGGTTACATGCTTTGTTTTTGAACCATGTTTATACTTAATTAAGAATTAAGTTATGAAACTAATTAGATCTAAAAATTAAAAATTTTCAGATCTAAGATACCTTTATAAAACATGGGTTCAAGGTATGGGTAGCTTGATTAGGTCTAGCTTGAGTGGTTGATCAAACTGAATCAAGAGTTGGTTAGGTGAAATCAGGAGTGCTTAAAATTGACCAGCTCAATAGTTGTAAGTTTGGTCAGGATCAACTTGTAGCTACATGTGGTCGATCACTTCAAGACCTAATTTGGCTTCACGACTCGAGCTTGGATTGTAGGTGAATCCGATTAGTTCTGATTTGACAAATTAATGTCTAAGATAAGTTCGGTAGATATGATCGGTGATTTTTAATTGGAAGCTACTCGATCTAAATACGTCCATGATAAGTTAATGGCATATTTCTCCTACCGATCTTTCTTACCTGGCCGATTGGGTTGATCCAGTTCTGTATTAAGATTGCTAACGATTCAAGCTAACTCATCCCATTAGGTTAGTCATAACCATTATGACTAATTAAGGATTAAAGAGACTTGAATTAAAATCTTTCTATGAAAATATTAAGTCAATTGATCTTCTATCGTTGTAGTTGTACGAGCTCTTCCTGGGGTTAATTATTCTTGGTTGGACACAATGGTTCAATTGCACCGAAAAGATGCAACCACAGCTATGAGGCATGGGATGCTATGAATTGGAGGATGGGTTGGGTTTAATATTTCGGATATGGTGAGGGTCTCAATCACGAATTTAGTTCGTGCAAATATTGGATCTGACTTAACTAAGGAGTGGAGCAATATTCTGGACATGGTGAACTTCATGAATTAGAGATCGAGTTGAGTATAACATGTTTTAAAAAAATATTGGATAAGATTTGTCCACTCATCAGCTGACTAATCATCAATAATTATTAGGTAAGATTGTGAGCCAATCGATGAAATTGCACCACCCACTAAAAGTCTATGATCGTGGAGACTTTCGCATCTCTACCAAGAAAGTGTAAGGATCCAAAAAAATAGTAGGAGCTCAAAATTTATTTAAAAATAAAATTTTTAAATAAATTAGTTAAGTCGATTACAAGTCTAACTAAAAATTTGAACTCTCTATAGAAAAATATTTGCATCTAATCCTCTAGTCAGAATCCTAGAAATCCATCGATTGATCAGACCAAATTTTAAGAATTGGCTCCAAAACTTAAAAATCATTTTGAGTTCTGAGAAGCTGACCTATGTATTGGATCAACAATTTTTTCCTCCCAGCTCGTCCAATCGTCGATTAGAGAGCATCTCATGAGAAGTGGTTGGATGATGATAACAAGATCAGGTGCTATGTATTGACCTTAATATCTGATGAATTGCAGTGCCAACACGAGGATATAAAAACTACTAGCTAAATGTTAGTCCATTTACAAGAGTTGTACGGTGAGCAGAGTCGTATAGTATGCTACAAAGTGTCAAAAAGATCATTCAAGATGCAAATGCGTGATGGACAATCAGTCCATGATCATTGCTTATCGATGATCAAGGGCTTAGAGGAGCTTGAGAAGCTTAGGATGTTGATGGATAAGAACCAGCAGATTGATCTGATTCTGTTGTCCTTGACTGATTCACATTGACAGTTTATTATGAACTTCTATATGAATAAGATTTAGTGCACCCTAGCTGAGTTGATGAACATGCTGGTAACTACTGACGAGACCTTAAAGAGTTCAAGAGGCTCAGTGCTTGCTGTGCAGCAGACTTTTTTCAAGAAAAATTTTTTTGAAAAGAAGAAGAAGAAGTTTGCAAAAAAGCAAAAGACTAAGGGAAAGAAGAAGGAGAAAAGGGCGATCCAAAGAAGGATGCCGCGGAGAAGGGTAAGTGTTTCCATTGCTACTCCGATGACCATTAGAAGCGAAACTACCTTACTTACCTGGCTAGCCTGAAGAACAAGAGGGAAGGTGGACCTTTTGAAGGTGTGCTTGTCATTGAGATGAACCTAACGATTTTTTCTACATCAAGTTGGGTGCTTGACTCTTAATCTACTGCTCATTTGTGCACTTCTTTATAGGATCTTGAGGATAGTAGGAGGTTGAGGGATGGCGAGATGATCCTATGCATCAAAAATGAAGTAAGAGTTGCTATTGTGGTCATGAAAATATATCCTCTGTGATTATCGTTGGGATGCATCTTAGTTCTTAGAAACTGTTTCTATGTACCTGCTGTGAGCAAGAATCTGATTTTTGTCTCCTGTCTAGTAAAGAAAGACTATATAATTAGTTTCTTTAAGAACCACTATACTATTCTTTATGAACAAAATAAAACTGTAAGTGGTTTCTTAATAAACAGTCTCTACTAGTTACATGTAGATATATCTATTAATAATATCGAGCATAGTTTGAATGCCATAGGATCTAAATAACCTAGAGATAGTTTAAATAAGAAGTACTTGTGGCACCTTAGACTAGATCATATATCAGAAGACATGATTAATAAATTAAAGAAATCTGGACTAATGGGTCTGTTGACTTTTGAGTCATATCCGATTTGTGAGTCAAGCCTTCAAGATAAAATGACTAAGCTATTTTTTATGGGATATAGGGATAGGACCATAGAGTTACTTGTCCTGATATATAAAAATATTTATGGCCCATTCGATGTACCGGCCAGAGATAGTTTTTCAACTTCATTATCTTTATTGATCATTTTTCTTGGTATGGGTATATGTACCTGATACGATATAAGTTTAAAGCCTTTAAAAAGTTCAAAAAATTTAGACGTGAAGTGAAAAAAATAAACTAAAAAGCTCATTAAGATTCTTCGATCAGATCAAGAAGATAAATATCTTAGTCAAAAATTTTTGAACTATCTCAAGAAGAATGGCATAGTCTTACAGTGGACTCCATCTGGAATACCTCAATTCAATAGAATTTCAGAAAGAAGAAACCGAATCCTATTAGATATGGTCTAATCAGTGATAAGCTTCACGGACCTTTTTGAATTTCCTTGGAGATATAGTCTACTAACAATAATTTACCTATTGAATAGGGTTTCTTCTAAAATCGTTCCTACCCATATCGTATGAGATATGGTATGATAAGAAGCCAAGTCTGAGTCATCTCAAAATTAAAGATTATTCGGCCCATTTCAAGAGACAGTAGGCGAACAAGTTAGAATCTAGGTTCCTTAGAACTCGATTCATTGGATATCCTAAAGAGTCATTAGGATATTATTTCTATCTTTCTGAAGATCATAATATGATTGTGAGTCGACATGCCATATTTCTTAAGAAATAATTTATTCAAGATGATGGCATTGGAAGATAGATCAGGCTCGAGAAGAAAATCTCTAAAAAGCAATGAGCCAAGAAATCTAAGAAACCTATCAGTCTAAGCTAATCCACACACTACCTCCTCCACCTAGTAAGTCCAGTAGGATTTTTCATCCTCCTGAGAGATACTTAGGTATTATTTCAGAGGATATGGAGAAAATATTTCTAGCAAAAAATGGGATTCATGAAGATGATCTCAAAACCTATGATGAGGCGATATCAGATATCGACTCTAAGAAATAGCGAGAAGCAATGAAGTCAGAAATTAACTCGATGCACTCAAACCAAATCTAGACCTTGGTAGATCCACCTGAAGGTATTATACCTTTAGGGTGTAAATGAATCTTTAAAAGAAATATTGATGCTGATGAGAATATAGAGATATTCAAGGCTAGGTTAGTGGTGAAAGGGTATAGTCAGTGCGAAAGCATTGACTATCAGGATACCTTCTCACCATTGGACATGCTAAAATCCATCAATACACTACTTTCTATCATAGCATATTTTGATTACAAAATATGACAGATAGACAGAAAAATAATGTTCTTAAATAGATATCTTGAGAAAGATATATATATATATACAGAACGGCCACTTGGTTTTACTTTTAGTGATGGTGATTACATGGTCTGCAAGCTGTAAAGATCCATATATGGACTTAAGTAAATTTCACAGAGTTGAAATGCTTGTTTCAATGATATTATCAAATCATTTAGTTTTATCAAAAATAAAGAGGAATCCTGTGTATTCAAAAAGGTTAGTGGGAGTGTTGTTGTCTTCCTCGTATTGTATATGGATGACATTCTCTTGATTGAAAATGATATTTCCATGCTGACCTCAGTCAAGGTGTGGTTATTTTAGGAGTTTTCTATGAAAGATCTATGATAGGCATCCTTCATTTTGGGGATTAAGGTCTATAGAGATAGATCAAAGAGAATGCTGGATCTCTCACAAAAGATGTACATAGAGGAGGTGCTAAAGAGGTTCAACATAAGAAACTCCAAGAGGGGACTTGTGCCCTTCAGACATGATATTCATCTCTCTAAGAAGATGTACTCCAATACACTGAAAGAGATTGAATGTATGAGCAAGATCTCTTATGCTTCGACTTTAGGAAGTCTCATGTATGCCATGCCATGAACATGACTTGATATCGCCTATACTATGAGTGTTACTAGTAGGTATTAGTCGAATCCAGACGAAGAGCATTAGACTTCTGTTAAATGTATCCTTAAGTACTTGAGAAGGATTAAGGATATATTTCTGATCTTTGATAATGAAGAACTCCAGGTCCAAGAGTATATAGACTCAGACTTTATGTTTAATATAGATGATCGAAAGTCGACATCTGAAAGTCTGTTTCTGTGCAAGATGGTACTATAAGCTAGAAGAGTTCTAAGCAGACAGTGATAGCAAACTCCATCATGGAAGTAGAGTATATCGTTGCCTTGGAAGCTATGATGAAAGCATTTTGGTTCAAAAAATTTATTGTAGAGCTCGAAGTGATGCCATGTGATGCTGTCCCTCTATACTGCGACAACAATGATGCTATAGCCCTAGTTAAGTAGCCGAGGTCTCACCAAAAGTTCAAGCACATCGAGCGATGATTCTACCTCATCCATGATTACCTCGAGAAGAAATATGTCGAGGTCAAGAGAGTTGATACCTTGGATAATGCGGCTAACCCACTATGAAGCCTTTGAGGCAATAAAAGATTGAAGCCTACTTTGAGAAGATGGAACTTAGATTTATAGCCAATTGGCTTTAGGTCAAGTGCAAGTTTGTTAGATGTGTATCTTGGAAGCTAGATTGGCTGACACTTATAAATATTTTTAAAGAATATTTTTATAATTTTAATTTATAATTAATAAAAATATTATTTTTCTATCATATTTGTGTATTAAGTGCCTGTGATACATCTATTGAGTTAACGGATATGATAACATATATTCTTAAGAGTTGAGAATTTGAGACATATATTGTCATACTTAACTCATAAACTGCTTTCGATAGTAGAATTATCATGAGGATAGTGATCGATCTAGAAGATTAGTGCACGATCACTTTCATAAGATATATGAGTCTTGAGTCTATGGTATGAAGACATCGGAGCAAGAATATAGGTACTTATTGAGAATAAAGACACTGAGCATGACCACCTCGAGTAGTTATAAGGGAGTCTACCTTCTTGTCGATAACTAACTCGATGCTGTAGTTGTATGTCTGATTCTTTGATCTGAGGTGTATCGATAGTTCACTTTGAGGATGTTATAGTTTGACTATACTATAACTCGGTCTTCTAATTATTTGAAATCCTGAGGTGTATGTTGACTATAGCATGTTCATTGTAGAAATCGAATCATACCAAGATGGAATCTATCAATCTTAATAGAGGAGTAGTCCTATGATGATCATGAGATCGAGTTCTTAAGCCCATGGCCATAACAGTGTGAAATCATAGAAAGGAGTTTGTATTAGGATTTCACATCGGACTTGAATCAAATGATTCAATCATATGATTGGTGTTGGATCTGTCGAATTCATCTTGACCTAGATCATGTCGGGACTCATGATAGAAGAACCCAATCACATAATTGGTGTACCAAAAGATTCGTATTCAATTTTGATGGATTGCTAGCACATACTACTAGGTGTCATTGATGGATTTGGGGATCAATTAGAATTATCTTGATGATCGATAATTCTAATTGGGCAAATCAAAAAAGTTTTGATTTATTGAAAGGTATTTCAATGATGTCGATGATGGAGATCATGATATGCCCTATTACCATATAGAATTGAATCTAATTTGGTCACACAAATAAGGCCTTAGATCAAATATCATTAATTGGACTAACATGATCTGATTGATTTGGATTAGAACCAATTAGGTTCAAAAAAATCATGCTAGCATACGATTGGACCTGACTTCCTTCTTCTATGAACTTCTAGTTAGTCTAAATTCAGTCAAATTTAATTTAACTCATCCAGTAACCCTATATGGATTTTTTTTTATCTGACTGGATCTTATCCTGATCAGATCAGGGCTTGTCCTTGTCCTGATCTTATATGATAAGGACTAGGACAAGACCAAATTTGATCCGATTTTGGTAGGAAAGAAAGGAGGAGGTTCGCACCTCCTGGAATTTTTCTTGGGGCATGCACCCCTAGATAAATTCATGAGAAAGAAGGGTGCATGCCCCTCCCTGGCATGTGCCCCTAGTGGATAAGATAAGGAGGTTGGGAGGCGATCCATTCAAATGTTTTTGAATAGGTTAAAGAGTTTGAAATAGTTCAAACTCCCTAGGGAGAAATTCATCTGCACCTATCTCCTCATCTAGATAATGTGGCACCAATATTTTCTCCCAATTTGTGTGATAAAATGAGAGAAAATATCAAAATATGGCATGGAGAGCTAGGGAGAGTCCTTCTGCTTTAAGCAAATTTATCCTATCAATTACTTAAAGCCCTAGGACTCTAAGGAACCCTGGTTTGTCTATAAATAGAGACCATGGCCAAAGGGTTTGGTCATTCTAATCTCTATGCCAGGCTGTCTCTCTTCCATGCCTCCTCTCCCTCCTCTTCTCCCTCTTCTCCATGCCTAAGTGTTGGACAGATTAGCAAATTGAGTGTCAAAGTGCTGTTGTTACAAGACTGCATCGACTAGTTCTCGATTATGTGACGATCGAATTGCTGCCGGAGATTGGATTGAAAGTGCGCCCAAGAGTTCCATATTTAGATCTTCTAAGATTAGATCCAGAAGAAAAAGACCTCCAGATCTGACTTGTGTGAACGCTGGTAGAGGTCAGGCATGTGTGCGGCTCAAGTTAGAACCTCAGACTACTTCCAGATCATCACAGTAAGTGATTGGATCACTTGCAATAGGTAGTATTCGATATCATGTTTCATATTTTTATTTTCGATTTGAGAACTTTCAGATCTGATCGGATCAGTATTTTAAAATTCTAAAATTTCATTGCATGATCTGATCCGATCAAGCTAATCTTGCAGAACATTTAGAGAGATGCTCAATTAGGTCAATTGGATTTTTGGATCAGATCCTGCTTGATTTAGGTCCAATCTGAGGCCTAAATCCAAATAGTCTGAGTTGGTCATCGAGAGATTAATTTAGAATTAATCAAATTGGATCTTGATTAGATTCTCTCTCTCTTCCTCTCTCTTTCTTTCTTCCTTCTCTCTCTCTCTCTCTCCATTTCTCTTTCTCATTTTTTTGCCTCTCTCTTCCTCTCTCTCTCTAGCCTCTCTCTTCCTCTCTCATTCTTTCTCTCTTTTTCTTTCTTCTCTTCCCAAGCCGAGCCAAGGACCCCCTAGTGGCTTTCTAAGAAAGAATGGATGGGAGGAGGGGTGGGGGTTGGATATGATGCAGCCAAAGCAGCCAGTGGTGGTGGTGTGGTTGAAGTGCTGATGGTGGTGGTGGCTTGATCGTGCACAAGGGAGTCAAGAGATGAGGAAAAAAGGAGATGCTACCCCTTGCTATCATGGCAGTGGCACCCAAGCGGAAGAGAAGTGAAGGGAGGAGGCTTTTCGACAGTGGCGGCAGCTACGAGTTGCAGCCGGAGAGTTATGGTGGTAAAAGAATACCCAAAAACTTCTCAAAATAGTGGAGATAAAGAGGATTAGGGAAGAAGAGGGGTTTTGGGTGATGGCAGCTTGATTGCAGCACTCCGACAGTCGCGAAGGCGAGAGAGAAGGGAGAGGGAGGGGTTTCGGTGATGGATCATCTGAGTAGAGGTGGGTTTAAGAAGAAGAGAGTGGGAAGGAGATAACCTCAATTCATCCATGGATAAGACCATCTTTCACTGGTGTACGACATTCATCTAGGCCTTATTTTTACCAAAAGTAGAGGATTAGGTTTCCTTATTTTGATCTAAAAAGTTTTGAAAAAAATATGATGAAGTCGGCAAGCCTTACTGATTTCATCTCAAACTAGATCCAGTTAGACCAATTCTCACATTCTCTCCTCTTAAAAAAAAATTCATCATCAAAATTTGAGAAATCTAAATCTTCTGAAGTTAAAAATACTTAGTCCAAAATTCTTATGTACTATTTTGCCCATGCTCTGTATTTCTGTCAAACCACTCAAATGCATGAAAGTATTTCAATATCAAAGCACAAACTCTTTTCAAGAATGCTTTACAACTCGACACCTTTGATCAATATTTTTCAAAATTTCTTAATGATCTTAAATTAAAATTTTATAAAATCCAAGCAAAATTTTTTTTGGTTAAGTACATTGGATCATCATTATCCCTCGAGATAATTACTATATTTGCACCATTGTATAATCAAGATATTAACTTCTAGATTTGATTTGATTAAGCCAACTTTGGGTTACCTTGATAATTTAATTAGATAATTCAAATTTAATCTCTCTTTTGAGAAAATCAACTTCTAAGTTATCTATCATGATCTTGTAAATTGCTAGAGCATCATCATTAGAGAGAATAGTTAACTTAATTAGAGAATCCACTCAAAACATTAGGTAAAAAAAATTATTTCTGATAACTATTAATAAATATTCTTCTATTACTTAGCCAAATGTTACCATGATCATCGAAGTCTTACATACCTGCAATATCCATGAGTAGTCATTTGATTACCTTCTTTCTAGTCTTTTCATCAACAAAACAATTATAGTCTTCTAATTTCCTTAGTTCCAAATCACATCCATAAATTGTTACATGGTTTTTTTCTTTAGTAATCTAATATAAATTTTAATAAATTCAAGATTGCTATTACATCCTATAATTATATCAAGGTTAAATTTTTGAAATAAATTCAATGCTAACACAACATAATACAGTCTATCTATATTATTCAGAATAGTGTTAGATAATATTCCGATTAAGTGATTGATTTTATCATGAACTTTGATTTATCATGAAGTTTAAATTTAGATAATGATCAACTTGAATTCAAATAGAAATCAAATCTCATCCAGTTATTTGATGGGAGTATTGATAAACATCTATAAATAAAGGTCTTATTCCTGCCCTTTAAGTCATACACAAAAAAATCCATCAATACTGCTATGGCATAAAGAAAGGGAGAAGGAAGAGAAATCAATTTTCAGAAAGAATCCCAGTAAGATGTCTTCCTTCTCTTCTACATCAAATTCTTCTGCATCAGATATGTTTTATAAAGATTATAAAATCTTTCCTTTATGGATTCATGATATTCTTGATAAAGCATGCATTAGAATATCTAATTTATGCTTACATTTGGTATCAGCTCATGTTTTCATGATGTTTGTATAATAAAAATTTTATTTATTTATTTTAAGATTTTTGGAATTAAAATTTCAGGATGAAATAAATAAATAAAATCATGAATCTTCTGCCGTATGCCCTCCTCCCATCTCGATGGCCAGACTTCGGTGGTTTTGCATTAGCCTGCAAGGATGGCCGGACCTCTGACCTACCAGTGTCACCCACGCCCAGATAACTTCGGCAACCATCCAATGAAGAAAAGGGTTTTGGGGCCGACCGCACCAGCTGACCCATGCCGTCCGATGAATGGGGCAGTAGCCGTGGCCAGAGCTGTAGCCGTGGCTATCGGGACGCTGCCTTTTGGTGCTACAGAGGAAACCCGCGGTGGGAGCCGGCGACAGCCCCCAATCCAGCCTAAAAAAGGGTTGGCGGGAGCCAGGAAGGCGGCAGCGGATCGTGGCGGCGATGGCGATCCACGACGCTAGCTCGCTGCAATCACCATGCAGATCGGTGATGTAGCTAGCAGCCGCGGCCAAACCCTCCCGCCCGCGGTGTTCTGGCCCAGCCACGGCGGTAGCGGAGGGAGGTGGTGTTCTAGGTGGCGGCTGTAAAAGGTGGCGGCATTGGGTGGCAGCAGGGGAAGGTTTGGGGTGGCTGGTCAGCCGCCCGCGCAGCATGGGAACCCTCCCCTCGTAACGTGGAAGAGGATGAAGTCCTAATGGATTTGAGTTTTAGGTCTAAACCCGAAACCCAAAATCTAGTATCAACCCGTTTAATAAAACAAGGGTTTTTGTATTTAAGCCCTTAAAAAAGTTTGAATTATGAAGAGATCCAATTTTAGTTTAGGACTTTTTTTTCAATTTAGCCCCTATAAACTATGAAATTTCAGAACAGTCCTTTGAAATTTTCTTTTCCATCCCTAATTAACTGTTTTATTCTCTAATGATCCATTAAGTTTTTTAAACCCTTTTTTAATAAAGATCTTTGCATTTTTATGTTATAATTGTATTATCAAATGTCAATTATTGATAAAATTTCTTTTATTACATGATCTCATATTTATATGTAGTTTGTTAGTTACCAAAATGATCAAACTAGAATGTTTGACATGTATTTAAAATTTTAATTATTATTTATATATGATCTTATATTTATATATAGTTTGTTAGTGATTAAAGTAGCCAAACTAGAATATTTAAAGAATCTTAACAAGCATAAACTGATCATTTATCCATGATTAAGTGCCAATTAGTGAAAAATTCAGTGGATAAATTGGTGTTCATTACTCATTGAAACTTTAGGATTTATCCAAAGGTGAATCAATTATTCGATGAATAGTGAGCATAATAGAGGTAAATTAATATTCTTTGATCAAATGTATTTGTATATCCAAAGATAATAGGTATGTTGGTTTGAGAATGTTTAATTATCTATTAAAAAATTAATAATAATATTAATTTATGATAATACATTATAATATCTATCCAAAGAAGAATTATAATATATTTTTATTGTTATTTATCTAAATCCATGATGAAATTATTTTATTTTAATTTAAAAATTTATGTATTATTTTTGTAGCTTTTTCTCTTCATTCGCATGCTTCATCTATTACCATATTTAATGGTTTGAACTTCTCTGAATGATGTAGATAAGTCATCAATTTTCACTTAGGTGTATTGGATCTTGATCTAGTACTATTGAAAGATAAACCTACTGCTCTTATGGATTCTAACAGTAAAGAAGAGAAGTTACATTATAAATCATGTGAACGTTCTGATAGATTGTCTTATATTCATACGAATTACTATTGCCAACAATATTAAGAGCACTATTTCATAAATAGAAAGTGCAAAGAAATATTTGAAGTTTATGGAAGAATATTTTCGTTCTGCAGATAAGTCACTTACTGGTATACTAATGGCAAAACTCATGATTATGAAGTTTAACGGATCGTAGAGTATGCAAGACCACATTATTGAGATGACTAATATTGCAGTAAGATTAAAGACTTTGGGGAAGACTGTAGAAGACTTTTTCTTAGTGCAGTTCATTTTGAACTCATTATCTTTTGAGTATGGATCTTTTCAAATTAATTATAACACGATTAAGGATAAGTGGAATGTCAGTAAATTATTCAGTATGCTTACTTAGGAGGAAATGAGACTGAAAAAGTAAGGTAGTCATTCCATTAATTTCTTAAGTTAAAAAGCTGATAAAGGATACAAGAAGAAAGCCAATAAGTTTAAGAAAAAAAATGCCTTCTAAGATTCTTCAGATTAATCAGAAGGAATAAAAGCTACATAAGTATCATTTCTATAAGAAAGTCGGACACCATCAAAAAGATTGCTTGAAATGTAAGATTTGGTTCGAAAAGAAAAGTAAATTTAATATCTTTATATATTTTGAATCAAACTTAACTGAAGTTTTTAATAATACTTGGTGGCTTGATTCTGGTGCTACTACTCATATTTTTAATTTAATGCAGAAATTTCTATCGATCCAAACCACAAATCCAACTGGAGATTTTATGTTTATGGAGAATCGTATGAAGGTTCCAATTTAAGACATAGAAACTTATCATTTGATCTTGAATTCTGGTTATCATCTGGATCTATTACAGACAGTTTATGCGCCTTTAATATCTAGGAACTTAATTTTTCTATCAAAACTTGATGCTTCTGGATTTAATTTTAAGTTTGGATATAGTTATTTTAGTTTATATAAGAATACTTCTCTTAGTGGTTCTAAAATTTTTATTGATAGTTTATATAAATTAAAATTTGATAATTATTTTGTGAAATTCTTTCTTACTATGTATCATAATTCTGGAATTAAGCGTAGTTTACTAAATAAAAATTTTGCTTACTTGTGGCATAAAGATTTAGATCATATATCCAAAGAAAGATTAAAAAGATTAGTAAAAAGTGAGATTCTTTCAAATCTAAATTTTACTG
Source organism: Cocos nucifera (assembly GCA_006176705.1). Lineage (NCBI taxonomy): Eukaryota > Viridiplantae > Streptophyta > Magnoliopsida > Arecales > Arecaceae > Cocos > Cocos nucifera. The sequence continues at coordinate 1,451,368 of QRFJ01000460.1, forward strand.
ATCTTGGTACATGTATAGATTGCATCAAGAAAAAGCAAACTAAACATAATAAGAAAGGTGCTAAAACAAGAACTCAGCTTCTTAAAATTATACATACTGATATATGCAGACTTTTTGATGTTCCATCTTTTAGTGAAAATAAATATTTTATTATTTTTATTGATAATTTTTATGTTATGATTTTATCTATTTATTTTATGAAAAATCTTAAGCAGTGGATGCCCTTGAAGTGTTTGTAAATGAGGTTGAAAGGCAACTAGATAAAAAGATAAAAATTATAAGGTTTGATAGAGATGGTGAATATTATAGAAAATATAATGAAATAGGATAATATCCATATCTATTTACAAAGTTTCTCAAAAAATATGGTATATGTGCATAATACACTATGCCAGGTACATCTCAGCAAAATGGTATAGTTAAAAGATGGAATCGAACATTAATAGATATGGTTAGAAGTATGATAAGTAACTCCTTACTATCCAAATAATCATTATGGATGTATGCTCTTAAAACCACTATATATTTACTAAATAGGATTCCTAGTTAGATAGTTTCAAAAACTCCTTTTGAACTATGGACTGAAAGAAAACCTAGTTTAAGACACCTTTATATTTGGAGTTGTACAGTAGAAGCAAAAATTTATAATCCATGTGAAAAAAAATTATATTCTCGAATAATTAGTGATTACTTTATTAGTTACCTAGCAAAATCTAAAGAATATAGATTTTATTATTGAAGCCATAGTCCAAGAATTGTCGAAACTAGTTATGCAAGATTTATTAAAAATTATGAAGTTAGTGAGAGTGATGAACAACATAATGTGAAAATAAAAAAAGTTAGGATAGATATTTCATTACTCATAAGTGTTCCTTCATCCACATCTATATAAAATGTTGTGCCTGATATTGAATAACATTTGAATGAGGAATTACCTTATGAAGGATCTATTAGGATTTATGGTACTTCCAAATCTTGGAAGGCCGCAGGAGGAGCCAGGATATTGGCTCCAGAAGACTAGGATGGGTGTAAGTTTTAGGGCTAGGACAGGAGTTGTCCTAGGGTGGAGGCGGTTTATAGCTATCCACGAGCCTGAAGTTCAGGTGTGAGAACCTTAAGGAACTTGGCAGGTACTCTAAAGATCCGAGATACAAGATGGAGTAAGAGATCAAAGTCAGAAGAAGAATCAGTCAAGACAAGAAGCTAACACACAGACGGGCTGGCTCAGATATGCAATCAAGCTAGCTCGGGCTGAAATTGAGTCAGCTCGAGGTGGATCTGAGCTGGACCTCTCATTTAAATAGAAAATAGTATTCGGATGAGACACAGTTGAGTCAGCTCGACTACTGATAGAGCTAGCTCGATGGTGACGTATAGAACATGATGAATTTTCTGTTTGATCTTGGATTGGATTTAATCTAAGGGATTTTAAGGCCTGATTTATAAGGTCTTAAGGGGGCTAATTCATGTATGGATCGATTTAGATCCAGAGGATGAGAGCATGGGAGACATGGGTGTACATGGCTTGGTGAGTGCTTTCATGTATTGGGTTAGCTAGAAGATTTTGATCGAGTCTAATATCTTTGTATAAATACATAGGATGTATTAGGGTTTCATAACGTGCAGTGAATACAAATTTTTTCTTCCTCAATATCTTTTCTCTCTTCTCTCTTCTCTCTAGTGTTGCTGCCCCAGGATTCTTGAAGAAATCCTAAAGAGGAGGGATGCCTCCCTCAGGCCCAAGGAGGGAGGTGCCCTAGCACAGATCCAGATGGTGGATCAATGGTTTGCTACCTTAGAGAATGCTATATATCTTCTTAAGTCTATGCTAAAGATCAGGAGCTTTCACAACTTGGTATCAAAGCGATATTGGATTCTTACAATTAGTATCAGAGCCTGATGATGCGTGGAAGCGAAGAAAAAGTCATACAGAAAGAAATAAAAAATATGTATAAGTATTCCACGGTATATCTCATATCTATCTTTGTTATTGCTATGGTTTGGCCAACCGAGAGCAACGGATTGAAGGTGGAGGCTGAGAGGATTAACGAAAAGAATTTTTTCTGGGATGGAAGGTTTAGGTGCATGATTTTTTGATTAGTATTACTTGAAAAGGTCAAGATATATGACGGGTGATGGGGTTCTCTAAGAAGATGGGCAGTGTGAAGCTGTTTGGTGGTTGAAAAGAGATTTTCCAAGGGATAATGGTCGAAGGAAGGCTGAAAAAAGTGGCTATACGTCCTTCGATCGCAGAAAGGTGGGGAAGTAATTGGGGATGCATTTAGCGGTTCGAACAGCATAGAAATTTGTGAAGTCTTGAGGGTGATGGAGATGGATGATCCATGAAGGTCCAGTCGGTTAGGATTGGATAGCTGTAGAGTGGAGTAGAGATCAGGTAGGGAGTGCTACAGTAGTGCTTTTCTGAAGGCACAAGGGCTAAGAGAGGTTCGATGGTGCAGCAGCCGAGTGAGATATCTCATAGAGAGTGTCAGGGGCATCTCAGAGAGATCGAAAGTAGGTCTTAGGAAGAGCCAGAAGATCTCAAGAAGCGCCAAAGGCATCAAGCAGTCGGGAGTATCCTGGATCATATTTCTTCTATAGGAGCACCAGGGAGAGTTGTGGTTCAGGTGGAGGATGGTTTGTATACAGCAAGCAAGGACCTAGATACCTATGAGGAGGCAGTATTAAGATGAGGCAAGGAGCACTGGAGTACTATAGTAGTGCTTCTCTGGAGGCATGGGACTGAGAGAGGCTCGACGGTGCAGCAGCTAAGAAAGATATCTCATTAGAGAGTGTTAGGAGGCATCTCAGAAAGATCAAAAGTAGGTCTCAGGGAGAGTCAGGAAGTCTCAGGAGCCTTGAGATGAGATAGATGGGTCTGAGCCCAGGGTAGGGTTTGAGCTATAATTTTTTTGGGCATAACTGAAGCGATGGTTGGTGCAGGGGTAGAAGAGAAGAACTGCTAGGATGAAATTTTCTAGGGTTCAATTACTAGATTCAGAAGAGTTGGATGAGCTATTGGATTTTGGAGGAGCCCACGGATCGTGGAGATATCTAAGATAGTTTTGGAGGGGTCCACGGAGTGCGGAGGTTTTAAAAGAGCAACGATGGTGTTCGAGATGCAGGGGCATGCCCAATAATGCAGCATTGGATGGTTGGCCTTGAGTGACTCGATTATAAAGTCAGGATCTTCTGCAGCATCAGATGGACTTTGATTTCAAATGAAATACTGGACAGAGGTGGCTTCACTGGTGGAGATGTGACACGAGTTCAGAGCAAAAAAGTGCAGGAGAATTAATATCCTAGCACCAACGTCGGAGATGCACAACTTCAGATGGAGCGACATGTGCGGAAAAAGACTGACGAAGTTCTGAGGAGATCGTGTTGGGATATGCAGTGAGTGCCAGTACAAGAACATTGCAGGATCTCATGGAAAGTCTAGGACAATTGATGCAGCTGCCAAGCAGAATGGTTCTTACTATTTTTAGGATGGTGTAGAGGAGTAAGCCAAGGTCTTTAGCTGTGGAGGTGGTCATCCCAAAGATCTCCAAGGATGCATAATAACTGAAGAGGATTGACAAAGGTGATATTTGCACAAGAGGCTGTCAGGATGCATAATGACAGCAGGATCATGGAGGAGGGCATTGCCAGGATTTACCAAGGCTTGAGGCATCAAGATGGAGATTATTAGGATTTGTGGTGCTCCCAAGTCTTGGAAGGCCATAGGAGGAGCCAGGGTATTGGCTCTAGGAGACTAGGATGGGTGTGATTTCTAGGATTAGGATAGAAGTTGTCCTAGGATGGAGATGGTCTATAGCTCTCCATGGGCTCGAGGTTTAGGTGTGAGGATCTTGAGGGGCTTGGCAGGTGCTCCGGAGACTTGGGACACAAGGTGGAGCAAGAGACCAAAGCTAGGAGAAGAATCAACCAAGATAAGGAACTGACATATAGGTGTGCTTGTTCGGATACGTAGTTGAGCTAGCTCAAGCTGAGATTGAGCCAACTTGGGATGGATCCGAGCCGACCCTCTTAGGTAGATAGAAAATAGCATTTGGGTGAGACACAATCAAGCTAGCTTAGCTACTAATAGAGTCAGCTCGATGGTGGCATACAGAACAGGATGGATTTTCTATTTGGTCTTGGATTGGGTTTAATACAAGGAATCTTAAGGCCTGATTTATAAGATTTTAAGGGGGCAAACTCATGTATGGGTCGGATTTAGATCCGGGAGATGAGAGAATGGAAGAAATGTGTATACGTGGGCTCGATGAGTGCTTTCATGTATTGGATTAGTCAGAAAAGTTTTTGGTCGGGCCTAATATCTATGTATAAATACATAGGATGTATTAGGATTTCTTTACGTGCAATGAATACAGGTCTTTTCTCTCTCAACTCTCTTCTCTTCTTTTTCTCTCTAGTATTGCCGCCCAAGGGTTCTTGAAGAAGCCCTAGAGAGGGGGGCACCTCCCTCTAGCCCAAGGAGGGAGGTGCCCCAGCACAGATCCAGGTGGTGAATCGATGGTTTGCTATCTTAGAGAATGCTATAGGTCTCCTCAGATCTATGCTAAAGATCAGAGGCTTCCACAACTTGATGTCAAAGTGATACCGGATTCTTACAAGAACTAATTTATAGATATCTAACATACGTGAACTACAAGAAATATCTTTAAGAAGATCTGAAAGGAAAATAAGATCAACTATTCCTGATGATTATGTGGTTTACTTACAGGAATTAGATTTTAAAATTAGAATTAATAAAGATCTGATTTCATTTTCACAAGCTATAGAAAGTATTGAGTCTAATAAATGAATTGATGCCATGAAAGATGAGTTAAAATTCATGAAATATTATAAAGTCTTATTAAATTGCTAGAAGATTCTAAATGAGTTGGGTGTAGATGGATCTTTAAGACCAAACGCGACAGCAATGTCGAACGATATAAAGTTAGACTTATTGCCAAGGGTTACACTAAAAAAGAAGGCATTGATTATAAAAAAAAAACTTTTTCACCGATCTTAAAGAAAGATTTATTAAGAATCATCATAGCATTGGTGGCTCACTATGATTTAGAGTTACACCAAATGGGTGTGAAAATAGCCTTTTTTAATGGAGACCTCAAGGTGGAAGTTTATATAGATCAACCTGAAGATTTCTTGATAAAAAAAAAGGTCAGATAGCGTGTAAATTAAGGAGATCAATATATGGACTAAAACAAGCTTCTAGACAATGGTACATCAAGTTTAATGTTACAATAACATCTTTTGAATTTAAAAAAAATATCGTTGATCGTTGTATATACCAAAAGGTCAGTATGAACAAGTTTATATTTTTAGTTCTATATATTGATGATATTTTACTTGTTGCTAATGATTTAAGTATATTGTATGAGAATAAAAGATTTTCTCTCAAAGAATTTTGAAATAAAAGATATGGGAGAGGCATTCTATGTGATAGGAATTGAAATATTTTATAACAGATCACAAGATTTTCTAAGATTATTTTAGAAAAGATATATCGAAAGAATTTTAGAGAAATTTAACATGAACAAATATTCAGCCAAAATTATTTCAGTATAGAAAGGAGACACACTACTACAGTAAAGGGCTACAGTAGTGGTTCAGAACCTACGACAGCTACTATCACTATCGCTGTAGGTCTATAGCAGTGATTTTTATAGTGGTTATAATAACCGCTACCATATGATTTGTATAGCAGTAATTATTCAACCGCTGCTATAACGATCTATAGCAGCGGTTCATCAACCACTACTATAGATTTATATAGCAGCGATTACATAATCACTACTTTATCAATTATAGTAGTGGTCACATAATCGCTGCTTTACCAGTTATAGCAGTGGTTGTTAAACTACTGCTACAGGTCCTATGGCAGCAGTTATACAATCATTGTCATATAGCTAATGCAGCGGTTTGCAACCTATGGCAGTGGTTGACATGCGATCTACGGTAATGATTGGCACATTATGACATTAGTTGCCAACCGCTGTTGTAGATTTTGAATAATAAAAAACTATTAATTTTTTAATTTTTATTTTTTTATCTGATAAATATAATTTAATATATAACATAAGAATATATCTAAAATACTCAAATTTTATTACTAAATAAAATTTATTATAATATTTTTAAAAAAATACATCAAAAGTGTACATCTAAATCTAAATCATCATCACCAAGAGGAGATGGAGCATGAGCTGAAGGGGCTGGAGCTGAAATGCTGACCAACATATCCTTAAGGCTCATGAAGTTAGCTCCAAAATACATGGAGAGCCTCGTCACTATAGCGGTTATGATGCTCTATAGTTGAAATATGCGCTCCTCATTTTGAGCAGCCCACTCCATAGCCTGAGCTGCCTGTATTAACATCTCCTCAAGCTACTCCCGACTAACGATCCTAGAAGCATGTAAAGAGACGCTCGCCTCAGATCAGTAGCTCATCGGTATATATTAAGGCCTGCATCGGATCCTCCTAGAGTGCTCAGGCCCCAAGACCTGAGATAGATGGTCATGGAGGCCAGAGGTGTTTGGGCTCTTACTCACGAGCACGTCTAACTACTCCTATAATTATACATTCAAATAAAATATCATAAAAAATACTATAATACTAATCATAATAGTCTATTTGTTACTTACAAAAATCTTTTCGATCGCGGTATTCATCGAACTGCTTTTTTTGTTCGATAGCTAGATCAAAAGATGGCGGTATGGTTAGGCATCATCCCTTCTCTTATTAGCTATAACAATCAATCAACTTATTAGAAACATGTAAAAAAATATTAATTTAATTTATAAACTTAGATTCAAAATTTATTATCTTTCTATGTACACGACTAGCCATAGATTCAGGATTGAGAGTGCGCATGTACTTCTGAGCTGTCCAATTCTAATGAGAGGTAGCCTAAAAAATATTTAAATCATAAGTATTTAAATAATAAATATTTAAAAAATATTTAAATATAATTATTAGTATATTAAAAAAATTAAAAATTAAAAATTAAATCTAGAACTCTTGGCTCCTCCAATAACTAACCATCCCTTCTTACTAACTCGGGGGACGATCCTGAATCCACGAAACAAGCTCCTCCGAAGCATCCCATCAGTGCTCAAGCCATCCTTTGTGGAGCTTGACCTTGTAGTTCTAATATAATTTTTCAATCTTCTGCAGATGGACATCTTGAGCTTGCTCATGATCTGAAAAGTCGTACCTTCTTTGCAAAAAGTTATCAGAAGTTAGCAGAAGTTATCAAATGCATAAATATAATTAAAACATACTTACCCATATCTCCTTCCACATCCGATCCCTGACATCAGCATCCATTAATCACTAATTTATGAGTACAAAGAGAATAATATTAGAGTGCCTCACAAGCACTCCGAAGAAAGAATGTGTTTTCCATGCAGTCGCCCCGACTGGCCTTCCCTCCTGATCGTACTCCATTATGACCTGATGTTGGCAGTTTCACATATGCGGCATGCATGTGGGATCATGAAATATCCTACTGAATGATGCACTTACAATGAAAATATATTATACAAATATATAAAAGTATATAATAACTATATAAATAAATAATTAATATAATAAAAATCTACTCTTACTGGCTATGGGATTGTGCGACATGGATATCAGTGTAGACTCATCGATGGGTGGAGCATGTGTCGAAGATGTAGCTGATGGTGGAGGCTTAGATGTCAGTGAAGAAATATATACCGATGGAGCAGTAGATGTTGGTGGTGCCTAGGCAGTCGAAGCCAAAGTTGATACGGAGGTGGATGGAGTATGCTCCGACAGCGACTCAAATATAGAGCTTCGCATAGCCCATCGAGGGATGGAGGTGAAAGTTAGATGGCATTTCGATGTCATCATGACCTACAATATTAATAAATATTAACCAATATAATATGTTGAACAATAATATTAGTAGAGCATCAATAAATAGACTCTAACATTTATACGAGAATGTTAAGCTCATCGTCTAGTGGTATCTATAATATGGACATCACCATCACTCTCGATAAATGTATTTAGGACCTCAACAGCATTAGATAAGTTTTGTCCTAGAGATAAAAATAGATTCTATCCTATTCAAAAATTATATTAATTCTATATATTCATTACAGTAATCAAACGATATGCAATAGAAATCGAAAAAAATTTTGGTAGTATTTCTCTTTAGTTCTCCTATACAGGGAGAACAAAAGAAAAATATCTTCCAAAATTTCTTTCAAAACCCTCAGCATATCATTTAATTATTATAATTATCTATAGAATTATTTATAATTCTCAAACTATCCAAATTAGATAAGCAATTGATTATCGTATATAATTTTTCCATCAATAAAAAAAAATATAAATATATGGATGCTAGAGATTATGTACACTAATCAATTAATGGGTCGATCATTATGCAATACAATAAATAAAAGTAATAAGATATAAATATGAATTACATCCATAAATAAACTCTAATATTTATGCTAGAATATTACTAGAGTTAGAGGTATCTGAATGGGAATAGTAATATAGATCAAACTCTACTTCTATAGCCCATAAATCTATAGGATTTGGTGTGGTGCTCCCAAGCCTTGGGGGATCATGGGAGGAGTTAGGGTATTGACTCCGAAAGATTAGGACAAGTGTGAGTCCTAGGACTAGGATAGGAGTTATCCTAGGTGAAGATAGCGTATAGCCCTGCACGGACTTGAGGTTCAGGTATGAGGACCTTGAGGGAGGCTTGGTAGGTGCTTCGAAGATCTAGGACACAAGGTGCAGCAAAGAACCAAAGTCAGAAGAAGAATCAACCAAGATAAGGGGCTGATACACAGGTGTGCTGGCTCGAATATGCAGTCAAGCCAGCTCAGGCTGAGACCAAGTCAACTCAGGGCATAGTCAAGCTAGCTGTCTCAAGCAGATAGAAGATAGAATTTGGATGAGATACAGTTAAGCCTGCTCGGCTTCTGATAGAGCCGGCTTAACGGTGATAAATAGAACTAGATGGGGTTTTCTATTTGGGATCTTAAGGTCTGATCCAATAAGGTCTTAAGATGGCTAACTCATGTATGGATCGGATTTAAATCCAAGAGATGAGAGCTTGAAAGATATGAGTGTATATAGGCTCGATGAGTGCTTTCATGTATTGGGTTAGCTTAGGAGAGTTTTTCAGCTGAAGTTTAGGTTTATTAGGATTCATGTGGTATAGCAGAAATTCTAGAATATATAAATCTAGGTATTGTAATCTTTACAAGAGAGTAGAATCAATATACAACTTTTTTTCTAACTCTCTTCTCTCTTTTCTCTTCGATTTCAATGCCAAGTCCTAAGTGCCGCCATCAACTTTTGCTCTTCTTCATATTTCTAGATTAACATCCAGATTCGTGCAAGAGATTGAATCTACGACTATGATTTCGAGCAGCCATAGGCATAATAATTGATATCAATCAGTATCAATTGTTCAAACACTTGGTATAGAAGCCTGATTGAGCATGAAGAAAGAAGAAGATCAAGTTTCAGTAGAGATCAACAGCGAGATTCAGATCTAAGATTTTCTTCAGGTTTCATGAGGAAGAAAGTGATCTAAGGGCTGTTATCCACCGTCTCTAATCAAGATAATTTTTAGATCTATCTGTTGGCTATTTTTTATTTGGTTTGATCATAGAGAATAGGCGATTGAAGATAGGATTTGAGAAGTTTGATGGAAAAGATAGTTTCATGATGTGAAAGGTTAGGATGGAGGATCTGCTAATTTAGATGAGGCTAGATTCGATCTTAGAGGATAGGCCGGAGGAGATGATAGACAAGGAGTGAAAGTCCTTGGAGAAAAAGACATGTGCCATGATTAGGGCTTGTTTGGCAGATTAGGTGCTATATGGCATGTTGGAGGAGAAGACACCCAAGGATTTATAGTCGAGGTTATATCAGTTGTACATAGAAAAAAATATGTACAATAAGTTGGTGCTAAAGAAGCAACTGTATAGTCTTCGGATGCAAAAGGATGAGGATGTTGTGGGACATATTTAGCGATTCGATCGAATGAGCATGAACTTGCTCAACATTAGGATGGACCTCGAAAAGGAGGATAAGAGTTTATTGCTGCTATGTTCGCTACTTGAGAGCTTCCATCTATTGGTAACTACACTACTGTATGGTAAGAAGACACTGGTGTACGAGGAGATCGTACTAGTGCTAAGGTCCAACGAGCAGCGAGAATGGATGACGAAGAGAAAGATCTTCTAGGAGGATCTCATGGTGTCAGAGAGGTTCAGGCAAGGAAAGAAGAAGGGTCAGCGAAGGGACAGCAAAGGATCCAAGAAGTGCTTCAAGTGTGTGAAGTAGGACACTTTAAGCGAGAGTGTCTGATTTGAAAAAATGCAGGAGGGAGAAAAGTCAGATTCTATCATTTCAGTTACTAAAAATGAAGAGTCGTATGAGCTCTTGGTGGTTTCGAAGAAGCCTGCAGAATGCAGTATATTCGAGATAGTTTTGGAGGGATCCATGGAGTGCGGAGGGTCCGAATGAGCAGCAACTATTTTTGAGCTGCAGCGATAGGCTTAGCAGTGCAGCATTGGATGGTTGGCCTCGGAAGACTCAGTTATAGAGTTAATCTATGGAATCAAGAGGACTTCGATTTCAGATGGAGCATCGGACAGAGGTGACTTCATAAGTGGAGAGAGTTTTGACATATGTTCAGAGTGGAGGAGTGCAGGAGGACCAATATCCTAGGACCAATGTTGGAGATGCACAGTTTCAAGTGGAGCAGTACGTGCGGATGAATAGATGAAGTTTTGAGTAGATCGTATCACAGTATGCAGTGGGTGCCAGCATAGGATTGCTGTAGATTATCCATGAAAGTCCATAATAAATAATGTGACTGCCATGCAGAAGGATGTCTACAACTTCAAGGATGGTGCATAGGTGCAAGCCAAGGTCTTCAACAGTGGAGGCGGTCATCCCAAAGACCTTAAAAAAAGCTTAGCAACTAAAAAAAGATGGCAATGGTAAGGTGTGCACAAGTAGCTGTCAGGGCATGCATTGCCAACGAGATCGTGCAGAAAAATATTGCCAGGTGTGCCAAGGCTTGGGCGCACCAAGGTGGAGATTGTAGGATTTGGTATGGTGCTCCAAAGCTTTGGGAGGCTACGGAAGGAGCCAGGGTGTTGACTCTGGGAGACTAGGATGGATGTGAGTCATAGGGCTAGGACAGAAGTTGTCCTAGGTGAAGGCGGCATGTAGCCCTGCATGGACTCGAGGTTCAAGTATGAGGATCTTGAGGGGGGCTTGGAAGGTGCTTCGGAGACCTGGGATACAAGATGGAGCAAAGGATCAAAGCCAGGAGAAGAATCAGCTAAGATAAAGGGCTGATACACAGACGGATTGGCTCGGATATGCAGTCAAGCTGGCTTGGACTGAGATCGAGCCAACTCGGAGCACAGTCGAGCCGACTGTCTTATGCAGACAGAAGACAAAATTTGAGCAAGATGCAGTCAAGCCAGCTCGGCTCCTGACAGAGCTGGTTTGACGGTGGCGAATAGAACTAGATAGGATTTTTTATTTGGGATCTTAAGGTCTAGTCCAATAAGGTCTTAAGGTGGCTAACTCATGTATGGGTCGGGTTTAAATCCAAGGGATGAGAGAATGGAAGATAGGGTGTACATGGGCTCGATGAGTGCTTTCATATATTAGATTAGCTTAGGAAAGTTTTTCAGCTGGAGTTTGGATTTATTAGAGTTTATGTGGTATAGCAGAAATCCTAGGATATATAAACCCAGATATTATAATCTTTACAAGAGAGTGGAATCAATACACAGCTTTTCTTTCTAACTCTCTTCTCTCTTTTCTCTCCGATTCCAACACCAAGCCCTAGGTATCGCCATCAACTTTTGCTCTTCTTCATATTTCTGGATTAACACCCAGATTCATGCAAGAGATTGAATCTACGACTTTAGTTTCGAGCAGTCGTAAGTATAACAATTGGTATCAAATCAGTATCGATTGTTCTAACAGAACCATTACTCAAATGTATCTCTATCGGAGTTCCATTCATGGTCAGAGGATAGAGGATGGAGCTCCGAGCTATGGCTTTCGATAGTAATCATTGCTTTTCGATGGCTGCCACCGCCATGCCTCAACATCCAGCTGCCAAGCTATAGCATGAAACTCGATGCTCAAGAATTTGCTGGCACGACCCAAAACCCACCAATCGGAGTTCTTTTACCAATTGGCACAGTACAACTCAAGATCGCTGACATGGCCCAAAACCTATCGGCATAAACCAAAACCCATCGATGGGTGTTTTCAGCTTACCAATTGGCACAGTCCATGGCACGGCCTAGAACCGACCTGCATGACACGGCATGGCTCAAGATAACCGACACGGCCCAGAACCCGTCGACACGATGTAGAACCCACCAACGGGGGTTTTCTTACTGACTGGCATGGTTCAGAGCCATCCACGACCGTCGATATGGCATGATTCAAGGCCACACGACATAGCCAGGCCCAAAACCCATCGGCACGGCCTACGGCCGCCAGCATGCCTAAAACCCACCGATGGAAGTTCTCTTTAAATATTATTATAAATATTATAAATAATAATTAACAAATATTACTATGAAATAAAGTTAAAAAAAATCATACCTATGGCTGTAGGGAAGGAGGTCGCACAGAGCTTCAAGGGTCGCTGGCAGCAACGACGTTAGAGGGAGGGGGCGGCATTAGAGGTAGCCTGTGAGAGAGATAGATAGAGATAGTGAGATACAGCGAGAGACAGAGAGAAAGAGGGAAGAGAGAGAGTGATAGATAGAGAGAAAGAGGGAAGAGAGAGATAGAAAGAGAGAGAGAGAGAGAGAGTAGGGAGGTCGAGGGGGTGGCGGTGGCGCAAGAGGGAGGGGGTGGCGACGGCAGGTTGAGTCGAGGGAAGAGAGGAGAGAAAAAGAGGGAGAGAGAATGCATGGCCGATCGGAGAAGAAGGTGGGGAAGGTGGTGGGGCTAGTCGGGGAAGGAGGAGGCAGGAGAGGTGGTAGGGCCGGTTGAGAAACGAGGAGGCAGGGCCAGTCGGGTAAGGAGGAGATAGGGCCAATCGAAAAAGAGGGAGGCAGGGTCGACAGTGGGGCCGATCGAAAAAGAAGGAGGAGGTGGGGCCGACCAAAGAAGAAAGAGGAGGTGGGGGAGGAGGCGGTGCTGGCCAGGAAAGAAAAAGAAGGTAGGGCCATCCGATGGATGTCGGAGATGAGCAAACCGATGGTGGCGGGCCGACAATGGAGAGGAAGGAGAGAGAGAGGGAGAGAGGGAGGAGGACCTCATCGACAGCATAGAGGAGAGAGAGAGAAAAAAATGAGGCAGGCTAGAGGGAAAAAATGACTATCATAGTTTAATTAATTTTTTTTTTTTTTGAATATAATATAATTTTAAAATTTAAAGTTCATCTTCACTCTTCATTATTTGAATAATTATCATTAGAATGTCGTTACAAAAGATCACCTCGATTCGATAGCCTTAGCTTCATTGATCAGTAAAATTTGATTTCGACGACTATAAATAATGGTATGATGATCTGATAGATGAAGACCACCGATGAATTCAAAAATCTATAATGATAATATCGGTGATATTTGTAGTATATTATCAAAATTTTACTTCAATCAAATATCGTTATTATGGTCAATTTAGTATGGAATGATTTCAACCGTCAAATGAGAAACAAGTGATCAAAAGATCAAACGACATTCGATTATGAGATAATTTTTTAGATAAATGATCTTAGCTACTACTTTAATCATTTTTATGGTAGTGATCATAAAATTCAAAATGTACATCTAAGAACGATCCAAAATTATACGTTGCTCGATACTCGTTCTTAAACTTCTTAAATAATTATGCTTGTATTTTTGCAAGATTTGCTTAATGTGAATAGTTCATATAAAAATAATTTAAATTTTATGATTATCATCATACAAAATGATTAAAATTATAGCAAAGATCATTTATCTAAAAAGTTATCTTATAATCGGATGCCATTTAGCCTTTTGATCGCTTATTTTTTATTTAACGATCGAAATCACTTCATGCTAAATTGATCATGATAATGATATCCGATTGAAGTAAAACTTTGATAGTATGCTACAAACTTTACCGAGATCATCATAGCAAATTTTCAAATCCATTGATTGTATTTATCTATTAGATCAACATGTGATCATTTATGATCGATAAAATTGAATTTTATTGATCGACATAGCTAGGATGATCAAATCAATGAGATCTTTTGTAATGACACTCTAATGATAATTATTTAGATAATGAACGGTGAAGATGGATATTAAATTTTAGAATTATATTATATTTAAAGAAAAAATATGAAAAAATATATAGCAGTGGTTACGAATAATCACTGCCATAGATCCGATCTATGGCAGTGATTACTGATAACTGCATAATGGTCAGGATCTATGATAGCGATTAAAAATAACCGCTATAATAGGTTTGATATATAGCAGTAGTTAAGTAAACCACTACCATAGATTTTATCTAGTGTAATCGCCATCGTGGGTTAGACCAATGGTAGCGATCACATATAATTGATGCCATAGATTGAGACTATGAAAGTGGTTGTGTAACCGCTGCCATATATCTAATCTATTACAGCGGTTATTCGTAGCCACTGCTATAGGTTGAACCTAGGATAGTAGTTATTCGTAACTGTTGCTCTAGGTCAACCTATGGCAGTGGTTTATTTTAACTACTATTATAAAATAGATATATGGTAATGATTCATAGTAACTGCTATCTTAGAGTTTATGGTAGCAGTTTTCGAACCATTGCAATAGTAAGCATTATCATAGCTCTATTTTATAATAGTGACAAATTCAGTCTCATGCAATATCCAAAAAATGATGTAGAATATAAAGAATGGAATCAATTTCTTATGCTTCTGTTATGGACAGTTTAATGTATGTGCAAACTTTCACATGACTGGATATCAATTTTGTGGTCGAGATACTAGGTAGGTATCAAAGTAATGCAAGAAGAGATCATTGAAAAGCTGCAAAGAAAGTTTTGAGGTACCTACAAGAAATGAAGAATTATATATTCATGTATAGGAGATGCAACCACTTGAAAGTGATCGGATACTCGGATTCAAATTCTGCTGGATATACTGACAGCAAAAAATTCATATATAATTATCTTTTTATGTTTGCTGAAGGAATAATATCGTGAAAAAGTGCTAAAGAGTCTGTCATTATTTTATCCACTATGGAAGCAGAGTTTATGGCATATTTTGAAGCCACAATCCAAACATTATGGCAACAAAATTTTATTTTAGAACTTGGGGTTGTTGACACATTATCAAGCTACTGAAAATTTACTATAGTAATTTTGCAGCAGTATTCTTCTCCAAAAATAATAAATATTTAAGAGATGCTAAACATATGGAGTTAAAATATTTTATTATTAAGGAGGAGGTTCAGAAATAAAGAGTGTCTATTGAACATATTAGAATTGATCTCATGATAGCATATCCATTGACAAAAAGCTTGCAACCGAAGATATCTAAAGAACATATACATAGAATGGGTTTTGGTTGTATTAATGAATATTGTATTAATGATGATTTTGACACTCCAAGCTTAATAAAATATTTTATGATTTACATTAATAAATTTTCTATTTCTTATGATGGTATATACATATATTATATGGTGAATTAATTATAATAGAAAAATCTCTATAAAACATTATTATGGATCATAATATATATATGCCTAGTATATTGATTGTAAATGTTGTGGTATATGGAAGGAAATATGCTAAATAAATGGTATATGATCGCCATAACTCGTATTTAGTAATTTACCATGCAGAGGTAATTATGATGAACATTAAGAAAGAGATTTGTTTCTTTATGCATATCTAAATATTATGCTTTAAAGCATAATGTCATGATCGGGCCAAGTGGAAGAATGTTAGATAATATCCCAATTAAGTGGCCGATTTTATCATGAACTCTGATTTATCATAAAGTTTGAATTCGGATAATGATCAACTTGAATTCAAATAGAAATCAAATCTTATCCGATTATTTGATGGAATTATCGATAAATATCTATAAATAAAGGTCCTATCCTTGCTCATTAAGTCGTATGCAAAAAATCCATCCATATTGCTATGGCATAACGAAACGGAGAAGGAAGAAAAATTGATTTTCAGGAAGAATCTTAGTAAGATGTCTTCCTTCTCTTCTGTATCGAATTCTTTTGCATCAAATATGTTTTATAAAGATTATGAAATCTTTCCTTTATGATCTTAGATTTATGATATTCTTGATAAAGCATATATTAGAATATCTAATTTATGCTTACAAATATATCTTTATATATCAATTGTTTAGTCGCAATGACATTCTTTCTAAAACTAGGCTTGAAGCATTTAACTAGAATTTTAACAATACAAATCTTTTATATTTAACAAAGTTCTAAAAAATTCAATTTATATCCACAAAATAAAAACTCAATTTATATCCATAAAATAAAATCAGATATTATGAAATAATTCATTAAATTTTTATTATCTATAATTATTTTCATATATTCAATCAAAATCCTAATTCTACCTTATTCTTACTAACCTAAATTCTTATAATCTTAAACCTAAGCTCTTAGATCATTTAATCTATCATGCCCTAGTCTGAGACTTGAGTCGGTTGCAACAGATGGCCGCATACCTCTAGGATTTAACTCCTTAGACATACAAGGCTTGCCTTCACTTTCAAAATATCATATCAAACCATACTCAAGCTGTGGCAGTAAAAATAAATTTTTAATTTTATTGATTCAAATAAAAATAGTTCATTAATAACTAATAAGATTTCTTAACACAAACCAAGATAATAATTATTCAAAATATAAATGTCCCTTAAGATCATAAGCTCCTTACTACTTGATCACAATCCTCAATTAATTTTTTTTCCAATATAAAAATTGACAATAATAGATATATATACCAATATAATTTTAATTTTCAAAAATATGCCATGCATAGTGGTAAAATATAATTTTTTTTAATCTTCAATGACTACGGCCACAATCAGTCTCATAATAAGATCCAGAAGAGAGTAGCCTCTGAATATAGAACATTCGATCCATTGGTGTGTAGTAGTGATCGGTCCTACTGGTTAGATCCAGAAGAGAATTAGCTCTAATTGACATGGTCAGGATTAGCCCCGTAATAGGATAAAGAGATTTTTCTCGAAAACAAACACGCGATGCATCAACGTATATTAGTAATCAGCCTCGACTGACTAGGCCCAGAAAAGCTAACTTTGCCAGCAATTCGTCCTGATTAGATATAGGAGCAACTAGTTTTTAACATATGACTAATAATTAGTTTCGTTAGCTAGATCCAGATCATAGCCTAACTACAGAGTTTTTCTCATAATTTTATTATAATCTAATTAATCATACTTATTTTCATAATAATGTTAGATCAAATTTTTCACATATTATTTTCAAAAACAAGAGGATAATTTTTATTCAAAATTTATGTAAGAACAAATCTGAATAATCTTGTTTCTAAAAATCATACAACATTAAAATAAAAAAATCATCTCATCTTAAATATTTTAATCATACTAAAGTGACACCATGCTTGATCTAAATTTTGAATACTTTTTAAACATAAAATACATATTTTAAATCTTTTTAATTCATAAATATTTTAATATTTCTATGTATAAAATTTAATTTTTAAATATATAATCATGTACTAAAAATCTAAAGATAAAAAAAAATTTATTGTCTTAAATCAATCAGATCCAAGAATCATAGCCTTTGACTTGCAGCCTAACCTTAGATCCACGGTCCTCCTGATCTAGATCAAAATTTTGGATCTGATCTATTAATTAAAAAGAAATTTGATTAATTAGGTTTGATCTAAAGCTGAGTGGAGATGGGTTTAAGAAGAAGAAGTGGGTAGGAAGGGGATAATCTCGATTCATCCACAAATAAGATCAGCCTTCATCAGCATAATCCATCCAAATGACGTTCAACTATCCTTCACCGGCATATGATACTCATCCGAACCTTATTGTCACTCGTAGCAAAGGATTAACTAGAGGATTCAGCTCCTGATCCAAAAAGTTTTGAAAAAAATATGATGAAGTCGACAAGTCTTACCGATTTCACCCCAAACCAGATCTAGTTTGACCGATCCTCACAACTTAATTAATGTTTAAAACCTTACTGTTCTCTAGATATTAGTTTTATTTTTTTCCTTTTTTTGTGATTTGATCACTTTCTTGCTCCATGGGATTTGTAAACATACAAGCATTATTTAGCACAGGCATGTTATTTACCCTTTGCACGGCAAAAAAAAGGAGATACCTAGCCATCCTTTCATGTCATATTTCTCTGTTACCTGCAGTACTGGCTAAAATGGTTTTAAGGAGGACAATCGGATGTATAAGAGGATACGAGAGGCGTTCGTTACGTTACCATAGGCACAACATACAATTGGAACAGGATTCATAGACATTTATGATTCTCATTTTTTATTATAATTCGTACAGGCTGCGATCGACAAGTTCAGAAAGTTTTATTTCTCTTTTCCGCGGCACTCTCCAGAATATGACCGAAAGAATGTTGAATCCAAAGATTTCACAAATTCATAATATTATAATTTTGCTTTTACTCCACAGATCATATGGATGCACAATAACTGATAAAAGCTTGGCAAGGCCGTGAATAATTGAACATAGAACTTTTTAATTATTTAAATTATTTACATTATGAATAATGGCCTAATTATTCTTCATTTTATATTAAAATTTAATTATTCTTTCTTAAAAATTAGAGTACCATACTCCTTATCTTATTTTTATTCTATTTTTTATTAATTCATAAATAGATCAAAATTTGAATTTGAATACTTGAATTCGAGATCCGGTTGATATTTGAGCTAGATTTAGCCGATCTCAAATATATATATTTTTTTATCAAATCAAATTTAAACTAAAAATATTAAGATTTAATTAATTTCGGAACCCGATTTTGGACTCAAGTCGAGTTTGGGATTCTAAATATTGGATTCGGCCCAGCTTTTTTGCACCCCTTTGTAGGACTACTAAATTAAAGCTAGAGAGTGATTTATGATATACTTCGACTACTGATTTCTGATTCTTATAGGCCTGGTACAATCATTATATTAATTAGATTATATTGAGTCCACAGGGGAACGGATGCAATGTTAACCAGCGATCGCAGCAGAGCGTAAACCTGCATGTATTCCAAGCCTCGCGTACGGACTTATTTCATTAAAAAAAAAAACATTATTTCCAAATACCATTAACAGCCTCCGACACGAGTCGGCTTCCACCCGAAACTTCCTCTTCCCTCTTTCTCCTATCTTTCCATTGGGCTCCCTCTGCCACAAAAACCCTCCGCTCTTCCAAGTCTGCCTCAGTACTCGGCATCAAAGCCTCCACCACCCCGGTCTCCACCGCCAGCGAGAACAAGGAGAGAAAGATGAGCTACCAGGAGCCCCCAGTCGGCGTCCCTCCTCCCCAAGGTTTGGGTTTCCTTCTCGAATTCGTTCGAGATCTCTAGGTTTGGAGGATTTTGGTTTCTCTGCTTGATTTCTATGGTTGTTAGAGTTTCTGATGGAGTTTTTGCCGTGATGATTAGGATACCCGCCGGAGGGATACGCGCAGGGGTACCAGCAGCAGCGCTACCCTCCGCCGCACGCTCAGCCGCCTCTCCAGCAGCACTGCAGCTCCTGCTGCTGTGAGCGCACCGTCATCGAAGGATGGTACGTCTCTCTCTCTCCCTCTCGCTCTCGCTCGCTCGCCGCTTCCTCTTATAGAGTCTGGTTTGTGGCCCGATCAGAGATCGGAGATCTAAAGATAACCGGAATCGCCTGGCCGGCGCACGTTGGCCGGCTCTTCCGATGGCCGTACCACCGGCGCACCTCGCCGGTGAGGTCGTCTAGGTCGCGGATCTGCCCTGTGCTTCGACAATCCGAGGGCAGGCTGGCCCGCTTCGTTCCGGCGCCGTCGCACGATAGCCCGCCCTGTGGGTGCGGCTGTTGCGGGCTGCAAGGGCAAACCGTCACGGTCGAGGGAATGGGGCTGTTGACCACTCGTGCATTTACTCATCCCGTGCAGCTTGAGTAGAGTCTAACTAAATTTGTTCAATAAATGTAGGGACCCACACTAGGGGGAGAGTGTACTCGTGTTTGTTCCGTTCCGAATATTACGCTATCCCAAAATTTTCCAACCTTTTTTTTTTCCTCTCTCTGTAACGAAAAGGAAAAACTAAAATTCGTGCCTGATGGCTTTTACTGTTTTTATTATCCTTCGTTCCTCTCGTTCAAACTCTTTTTGGGGGCTTTATTTTGTTGTTGTTGTTGTGCAGCTTGTCGGCTCCGTGTTTCTGCTGCCTTTTGGATGCCTGCTTTTGAGATGGTGCGATGAACGATAGCAAGAGGAGAGATGAAAATTTGGCTGGAGGCAAATCCATATTTAATCTGGAAGGCGCGACCGACTTTTAAGACTTTAGATAGCTTTAGATATTGTTGCTATACGAGTCTATAACTTTGCTCTGCTGGTGGCTTGTTATGGAGGCAAATTTGTACATATATGATTCTAGTTCGAGTGGAATTATCGTTCACACCTAACCTTTTGGGATACATTATGCCAAAAAAAATATTTTTTTTTATGTATTTAGCATATATCAGAATGATATATCAAAATAATTTACGTTTGGTTGAATATTTATTTTCTTAAAAACATTTTGCAAAATATCATCTTACCCATTCTATCTGGACGCTCTTGACAAAAAGAATCCTTAAAAATAAAAAGTCTTCAATAGAATTTAGAGCAAGCTTGCCCTTTGAACATGGAAAAACGCTGGGCAAGGGCTCTCTCGTCTCCAAAGGATCCAAGGCTTGATTCTTGAACGATATTATTTTATAAAAATTTCTGACCCCTTAGAAGATTTTTCTACAGTAAGACTCTGGTCGTATAAGCGATTCTCCAGCAAAGAAAAATGGAAATCCAATCTACCACAAGTTTGCTTCACGCTCTATGCCTTCGATTTATGTAGTAGAACTTAGCCGAGTAATTTATGATTAATCCATGTATACAATATAATTTTTTTATCTCTAAAGAATGACAACTTCTGGATCATACCATCCCATCCAAGTCTCCTTCCTAGTTACTCGCACCCTCAGTTTAGCTATCCGATTATCTACTAATGATTGTACTAAAAAGGTCGTAACAATTTCATTGAAGAAAAGATTAATATCCGAATGATTTAATTAAGGATTTTTAATTATCAATTTAGAAAATCATTAGCATATTCATGGTTTACTGTTTTTTTCTTTTCTTTTCTTTTCTTTTTCCGATGATGCTTTAAATACAATATATAATAGAATAGATATCTAAAATAGAATATAATATAATAGATATAACAGCTTAATTATTTTTTAAAATATATATTTTTAAATTAATTTCATGATATACTATCACTTTACAATATATATGTCCATCTATCACTATAAAAATAATATATTATTTTAAAATAATAAGATTACAATCCAATTTGAATACAGTAAGAAATAGAAAAGTATTACATCTAAAGATATTTAAATACAATATGGTGAGGTCATTAATGATTATACTTTCATTTTTAAGTAAGATCATGATCATAGAAATGTAATATAAATTAATAATATATTAGTATAATCTAATGATCCATATGTTAATAAAAATTATTTTTTATATATATAAAAAGAGATATACTATACTCTATTCAACTGGATGTGGAGGAAAATCTGATCACCTGTAGAACTGTCTGATTTACATAAATCTTGACGTATCTAGCTTTCCATTTTGCTATTAATAGATCATTTGATCGTCTAATTGTTTTTAATGATTATTCCCTTAGTGTCATGTCGGAGCTTAAGAAAAAGAAAATATTTTATTAAATGTCAGCACCGCATTGGAGCTTAAACTAAAATATTTCACCAAATGCTAGGACCTATGTATCCATCCTTCCTTCTCATTGTCTCAATTAAAAAATTGAAAAAGGATACATAATTGCTGGGACTCATGTCCATGTTTTGTTTCTTTAATCTCCATGCTTGCCTCCAGAATTAAATAAAAAATCCATAGAATAAACATAAATACTTCCTAGATAAATACAAACCTTCTTTACAGTAATAAGCAAAAATGCTGTAAAAATAAACAAAAACCGAACCTCCAACCCTTAGTTAGACTAGAGCTTACTCGCGATAAACAATAAGAATAGAGAATAAATATAAAATTTGGATCTAATAAATACAAAGTAGAATAAAAAAAATATATACCTCTGCGAAGTAAATAAAAGCTGACTAAAAATAAGCAGAAACCTGTATGAGTGCTCACTCCTTCCTATGCCTGCCTCCAGAAATAAATAAAAATACATACATAATAAACACAATACCTTCTGGATAAACATCCCAAGAATAAACACCTAATCTACCAAGAGAGAAAAGAAGAGCTCCTATGGAGGGACGCAGAAATAGCATAGATATGGATCCCAGCAATCGATGGTTTTTTTTCTTATTGCTTGATATCCAACGTGGTTCGAGACAACGAGAACGAGGGACTGGATACATGGGTCCCAGAATTTCATAATATATTTCCTTTTTTTCTCTTTTAAGCTCCAACATGATGCCGTGAGAGTGGTCAGCATTTAATAAAATATTTTATTTTTTCCTTGTTTTTAGCACGAATGTGGTGCTGGATACGTGTGCGTGCATATGACATCATAATTTAAGAGTTAGTGCAATTTTTAAATGGATATTCTGGAATTTTTTTTGAGATAAACATAAATGGCTAAGAATTGCGAGGGCATGTTTCTTGTTGCCTCCTCCTTATAAGAGGAGAAACAAGAAGCTATATTTCCTTGCTTCTTCTAAACATGCTTTTTTTTTGTTTTTTTTTTTGGTAAGTTCTAAACATGCTTTAAATGCTTTACAAATCTCACCAAACAATATATTTTTTCAGAAAGTTGTTTTTGCTAAAACAATCGTAAAAACACTATTTTAAAGCAATGTCAAGGCTAAGTTGGTTAGAAACATTTCCTATACAATTTGCTTCTCGTGAAAGTTTATGATTCACATCCTACCAATTGCTCAAAAAAAGGAGAGGAATATAAATGTTACATCAATTTTAAATTTTTATTTAGTTTAGGAAGTCCTAAGTTCTTAGTGATAGTTCCATTTGTTGATAATAGGAGTGGTTTCATTTGAGGTGTGGGTGCACATAGCAATATCATTTTAGTGTCTTTTATATTACATATTTGCTTGTGGGTAGGGGCGGCCAACGGGCCGGGCCGCCATGCGGCTCAGTGCTAGCCTAAAACAGGTCATGCCTGGTACGATTTGTAATGAACAGCAACCGACTGTGCTAGGTACGACCCATACCCCTATGCTGTGCTGGGTTCAGCACAACGGGCTTGAATAAGAAGCCCGTTTATAGTCATTACGGGACTAATTAGGCCGGTAACAGCTATAAATATTAATTTCAATTTTTTTTTCAAATCCAACAGCTAAAAAAATGAAGATAACCTAAAATTCTTATTTTTAAAAATTTTAATATTAAATAAAAAAATTGAAATGTGCCTGATGAGCTCAGCATGGCTCAGGCATGTGCCTGCCTAAATGTGCCTAGGCCATATATATACGTGTCTTGGACTGCACCTGAGTGGAGGGTTTGCTTAATGGGCTGGGCCAAGCATGATCCATTTACATTCTATTCCATGCATGGCCCATTTAATTTTGGGCCTTCTCATGCCTGGGCCGTACCTAACCCGGCACAACCCATTGGCCACCTCTACTTGCAGGCTGCTTCCTTCCCTGTTCTTCTGATCAGCAGCCCTAGACTACCTCCCAAACACATTCATACTTTAAAAGGAATGAAAAAGGAATGAAAAAAAAAAAAAAATATATATATATATATATACACATTCATACTTTAAAAGGAATGAAAAAAAAAATATATATATATATATACATGTATATATGTACATATGTATATATACATGTATATATGTACATATGTATATATACATGTACATATACATATGTACATATACATGTATACATGTACATGTACATGTATAGATACACACACACACACATATATATACTCACGTAACAAAATTTGTTGAACAAAATTTGATGCAACAGTATGACTGATTATTTTGGGAGAATAAAATAAAAAGAACCAAGGGTTTTCCAATACAATTATCATATCAATCATGTGCTAGGATTCATGCAGATGCGCTTACTGCTTTTTGGGGATTCGTATGGACCAATCATACGTGGAGTTGTTAGCTGTTCAATTTTGTCGTTAAAGAACCTAAACTTTGTGGAGCAAAATATTGCTTCATTTACCAAAGGTGAGAAAAACCTATAAGAAACAGAGAGAAGCTACCACTAATTTAACTGATACTCTGCTGATATACTTGTGATTAAATAAAAGGATAAACTAAACCCGCTGCACCATGAATTCGACGCTTGGAAGCAACTCCAAAACTATGAAAATTACGACACCCAAAAAAATAGAAACGCGAATCCGTGAACCAAGAGTCGTCACCAACCTTTTGCAAGGACATAAGAACGTAAAAGAAACTTTAGATTGAAACAAAATAATATCGGCTAAGTACTGATATTTGAGAATTTCAGAGACAACGATGCTCTTCTACTTATGAATCCATATTCTCCACCTCATCCATATTACACACTTGTTGGAGATAAATTTATGTCTGTCGAAATTCGGCTAAGATTCTGACTCTTAATCAGTTCCGTCCGATTGCAGCTATAAAAATTAAACTTCAATCCGTGGAAGTATTCGAACTCTAAATCATTATGAGATGATCGACCTCCAATACTGCAGTCAGATAATCCGATTGACTGAAAAGATCGATTTTGGATTCGACAGGGCATTGCGGATTTCTTCTCCAAACGAACTTGAGCAGTCGATGCTTTTGCCCCAAAGAACCGGCTAAGTCCCCGGCTCCTGCGCGTCCCGTTCGACCGATCTCCTTCTAATAACTTGCATGGCCCACCTCTCGGATGAACTTTCTAGAATCCTTTTTTTTGGCAGAATCTTAGTCAAATCCTCCTGGATTTCTTGTTTAGCAAAACTTCTCTAGCAGTCGAACTTCTTTCGAACCCTCCTTCAGTAGAACTTCTCTAGCTGTAGAACTTCTTCCGAACTGCCCCCAGACGAACTTCAGCGCTTTATCATTATTCACCGATGAGCAACCCTGAGAATGGCTGAACTTCAAAGGAACAACAGAGACACTGGGAGAGAAGGGACCACGGCGTACATCCTAAACGTAGCGAACAAAGGCCAATACACGTTCAATCCTGAGAGCCTCCAAACTCCTCTAGAACAATAATATCTAAGAGCCCTTTGTCGCTTGCGACTACCCCATCAGAGCTTCAACCGTTGGACCTCCAACGAACTAGCACGTCACGACAATGGACACCACTCTCCATAACAAACCTCACGTGGCCCCGAATGATCCACTATCAAATGATTGTGGCTGTCATTACCAGTTTGTTGCAAGCTTCGGGCTATAAAAGAGATCCTCCAGATACGTTTTCTTCAAGCTCTCTTCTCCTTCTTAATACTCTACAATTTTCTCTACTCAGTACTCCATTTCTGTTGGCCAAAAGAGCTAATTTGATCGTTAGAGGGTCTTGCCGGAGCCACCCCTCAGGCTCTGGACGGAACTTATTTTGCAGGTCACCAGCGGCGACCTCATCTTCTCTGACTCTAGCATTTCTCCAGTGATGACCAAATTTCGCACCAACAGGATTGGCGCTAGAGGAAGGACACCTCTGTTTCTGAGATTTCTTTGTTCTTAAAGGAGTGCTCAGCAGAGAACTCTCTTCTTCTCCTCCAAAGTCCTTCCTAGAAAAGATGCCTCCTAGGAAAGCTTCAACCCGACTGTCAACAACCTCCGCGGCCAGATCCCATCCAGATCTGCCCGCCCCTATTTCATCCCCAGCAACTCAAGCTCCATCTACAGTAATGGTGGATGCGGAGCAGTTCAACCTGATAGTCCAGCAGGTTTGCGGCCTCATGGAAGCAATGTAGACCATGCAGCAGCAATAGCCTCCAGTGCCAATTCAACCAGAGCAGGCTTCTTCGGAGCCCCATGATCCAGTCTGGGGACGACCGACTTGGGCTAACCGATTGGTGCCTTCCGAAAAGGGAAAGCAGAGGGCCGAGAGCCCTTGCTCTGATCATGACTCTACCCCTGGGGGGACTTTGCCTTCGTTCAGCCAATAGACCTTGGAGATTCATGATCGAGAAGATCTCATAGATCAGAAATTGCAAGAGATGAACCGATGGATTGAGAAACTCCGTCATGCACCCCTCCTCCCATGGTAATGATATATGTACCGACCCTCCTTTCCCTCACCGCATCATGCAGGAATCAATCCCGCCGAACTTCAAGCTCTCCCAATTCGAGAGATACGATGGGACCTCCGATTCGGTTGACCATCTAGAGGCCTTCTGAAAAATGATGCTGCTCCACGGTGCGCCCGACGCCATCATGTGCCGAGCTTTCCCGTCTACCTTGAAAAGAGCAGCCAGAAATTGGTACTCGGCCCTTAAGCTGAATACCATCTTTTCTTTTGACCAAATGAGCCATCAGTTCGCAGCTCATTTCGTCAACAGTCGACGCCCTCATCGAGGTTCCGACTCCCTCATGAGCATCAAGTAGCAAGAGGGAGAATCCATCCGAGCTTATGTCAACCGCTTCAATATAGCTGCCTTAGAAGTTCGGAATCTGGACCAATTTGTCGCCATAGCCGCGCTAAAAGGCGGCCTTCAAAAGAACAATCTGTTGTTCTCCTTGGAGAAGAAGTACCCCAGGAATTTTGCTGATATGTTAGCTTGGGCTGAGGGCTATGTCCGAGTAGAAGAGGCCTTCAAGGCCAAGGATAATTAAGCCATAGAAGAATGGAGAATGGATGAGCCAAATAGGCCCACATCTGAAGAGAAGCCGAATGAGGTTCGACCGTGCTTTCGAACTTCCCTCGAGCGCAAGCAAGTCCGAACTCTTTCTCAGGCTCGTTGCCCAAGAAGCTCTGACAGAAGGGCACGATGGAGCTCTCCCTCCGAAGGTTCTACAACTATGCCCCCCTCAATGCTCCAAAAACATAAGTGCTGATGGAGATCAACGAGCAACCGCCTAGACCGGAGAGGATGCATTCTCACCCCGACAAGCACAATCCTAACAAGTACTGCTTCTATCACCGTGACCACGATCACGACATAGAAGAATATATTCAGCTCCAAGATGAGATCGAGGAGATCATCAGGCAAGGTAGGCTCGACCGATTCCTGCGATATCGATATGAAGGATGGGAAGATCGGCTAAGGATACTCCTACAACCGAAACCGCCAAGGAAGGAGCAATAGGCAGATCGGCCATCCCTCGGTATCACCAATACCATCTCTGGGGGACTTCGACGAGGGAAGGCTAGCGGATCAACAGAGCCCGAAAAGAGGTGGAGAATCGAGGAGCCCGTTGCTTTCACCAATGAGGATGCCCAAGGAATCCAGTTCCCGCACAATGATATGATTGTAATCTCTTTAAACATTGCTGGCTATAATGTGCGCTGCATTTTGGTAGATAATGAAAACTCTAATGATATTTTATTTTACGATGCTTTCTCGAAAATATCTTTACCTAATAATCACTTGGAACCTATGAACTCTCCATTAGTAGGCTTCATTGGTGATGCCGTGCCAGTTGAGGGCATAATAACTCTGACTGTGGCTGCAGGACAACGCCCAAAGCTGGCTAAAGTGTAAGTTAATTTTCTAGTCGTAAAAGCTCCATCTGCCTATAATGTCATTCTTGGCTGATCTGGTTTGAATGCACTCCGAGCTGGTCTCAACTTATTACTTAAAGATGAAGTTCCTGATGAGCTGCGAAATTGGAGAGATTAGGGGGGATCAGGCCTTAGCAAGACACTGTTACTCTATCGCCTTACAAAAAAACACCCAACCTAACCTTTATCCTGTTGATGGACTAGATGTCTATGATGACCTTACAGAGAAGCAGGGCGAGCCTATGGAAGACCTTGTTTCCATCTCATTGAACGACGAAAATGCGGAGCACACTATGTAGATCGACTCCAACTTGGGGGATGGAGTTCAAGAGCAACTCATCACCTTCCTTCGGAGGACCGCGGACGTCTTCGCCTGGGTCCCGACGGATATGTCAAGAATTGATGCCGAGGTCATGAAACATCGGTTGGCCGCTAATCCTAAGTGTCGGCTAGTAAAAGAGAAGATACGCAGCCACGTTTTGGAGAGGTAGAAAGCAATTGTAGAAGAAGTCAATAAGCTCCTCAAGACTGGATTCATCCAGAAAGTTAACTATCCAAGCTGGGTCTCAAATGTAGTGCTCGTCAAAAAGGTGAATGATAAGTGAAGGATGTATATAGACTTCAAGAAGCTGAACAAAGCTTGCCTAAAAGATAGCTACCCCCTGCCCAGGATTGACCAGTTGGTGGATACAACCTTGGGCCATGAGCTCCTTACCTTCATGGATGCCTTTTCTGGCTATAACCAAATTCGGATGGCGCTAGAGAATGAGGAGAAAACTATTTTTGTTACTGATCGTGGTCTTTACTGTTACAGGGTTATGTCTTTTGGACTCAAAAATGCAGGGGCAACATACCAACGCCTGATCAACAAAATCTTCAAAGAGCAGATCGATCAAAACATGGAGGTGTATGTAGATGACATGCTCGTCAAGAGTCAAGCCTCGACAAATCACATTACCGACCTCGAAGAGACCTTTAATGCACTTAAGAAGTACAAGATGAAGCTGAACTCGACCAAGCGCGTCTTTGGTGTGATATTGAAAAAATTTTGGAATTTATGGTGTCGAGATGCAGAATTGAGGCGAATTTAGAGAAAATTCAAACTATTCAGAAGATGACCACTCCAAAAATAATCAAAAAAGTTCAGCGCTTGACTGAAAAAGTGGCGTCCCTAAACCACTTCGTCTCAAGATTGGTCGAGCGATGCATGCCCTTCTTTCAAGTTCTCAAACAATCAAAGAGCTTCTACTAAACGGCGGAATGCCAACAGACATTTGAGGAGCTTAAAAACTACCTCGACTCGCCCCCACTACTGGCAAAATCTGAGTCCGAGGAAGAATTTTTCTTGTACCTGGCGGTCTCCCCGACAGCCCTAGCAGCAGTCCTGATCAGGGAGGAAGCGAAAGTGCAGCAATCGGTCTACTACATAAGTCAGGTCCTGAGGGATATAGAGACCAGGTACTCTAAATTAGAAAAATTGACTTTCTTCTACTAGAAAACTCCGACCTTACTTTTAGGGGTACACCATGACTGTTCTTACGAATCAATTAATTAAAGCAGTTCTTCATCGAACGGATACCTCTAGAAGAATCGCAAAATGGACAATCAAGCTTACAAAGTTTGACATTAACTACGGACCTCGAACGTCGATCAAAGCCTATATATTAGCATATTTTGTATTAGAATGCACCATTCTAGATGAGGCCAAGCATGAACAATACGAAACCAGCATTCCGTGGTTGTAGCCGAGCTCCTCCGAAGAGAGAGTCGACCTTTCCAAAGGCTTTTGGATCCTGTACGTGGATGGTTCATCCAATGCTACTAGAGCAGGCATAGGGTTGGTCTTGGTTAACCCCAAGGGAGTCATCGCCGAATATGCACTACGCTTCAAATTTTCTGCAACTAATAATGGGACTGAATATGAAGCTCTGATTGCTGGATTAAGAATAGCAAAAGAGTTGGAGGTGGACTGGCTCCAAGTTTTTAGTGATTTTCAGCTGGTGGTCGGACAAATTAGCGGCAATTATGAAGCTCGAGAGAAAAGTATAATGAAGTATCTTGAGAAAGTAAAAAACTTGACTTCGTCCTTCAACAATTTCACCATCCAACGAATTTCAAGGGTGAAAAATATAAGAGCCGACCTTCTCTCTAAATTGGCCACTTTAGCCCTAGTCGAGCTGTCCAAAGAAGTATTTTTTGAAATTCTAAAGTGCCCAAGCTCGAAGGAGTCGCAGCCTATTCTACAAGTTGAGCATGAGCCGAGCTGGATCGACCCGCTAGTTGCCTACCTTAAGGATAGAGTTCTTCCTCATGATCCAAAAGAAGTACGAAAACTCAAAAATCAAGCCCCCCGATATGTTCTATATGAAGGCAAGCTATATAAAAGATCGTATTCTCTACTGCTTTTAAGATATCTCTGACCTTCAGAGGTCGACTTTGTATTATAGAAAGTGCATGAGAAAATTTATGAAAGTCATGTAGGGGCCAAATCCCTGTCACAAAGACTACTTTGGTAGGGATACTATTGACCGACCTTGTACCATGACTCTATAGAGTATGTCAAAAAATGTGACAGAGAAATGCAAATATACAAAGACAGCTGGCCTCCAAACTTACTCCACTAAGCGCACCTTGGTCATTCGCGCAGTGGAGAATGGTTATACTTGGCTATTTTTCAATGGTATCCGGACAACGAAAGTTCCTCTTGATTGCGATCAACTACTTCACCAAATGGATCGAGGCCAAACTATTGGCAAAAATTACTGAGGCCAAGATACAAGACTTCGTCTGAAAGTCAATCGTCTGTCGATTTGGTCTGCTCCGAACTCTCATAATAGATAACGGACGATAGTTCGCCGAAATGAGATTCGCTGAGTTCTGTGAAGATCTAAATATCTTCCATCACTTCACATCAGTGGCCCATTCGTAGGCAAATGGTAAAGCAGAGGTGACCAACAAAATTTTACTGTAGGGCATCAAAGCAAGGCTTGAAAGAGCAAGGGGGACTTGGGCGGACGAACTCTACCATGTCTTCTGAGCGTACCGAACTACTCAAAGATTACCGACTAGGAAAACATTGTTTGTCCTGGCCTTTGAAATGAAGGCAGTCATCCCAATCGAGCTTAAACTTTCGTCAATACAAGTCGTGGCCTTCAATGAGCAGCGTAACTCATAGGACCTCAGAGTCAACCTCGATTTATTGGAGGAAAAAAAAAAGAAGCCCAAGTTCGAATAGCAGCTTATAGACGAAGAGTAATCAGATACTATAACTCCAGAGTAAAAAATAAAGCATTCAGAGTGGAGGACTTGGTGCTCCGACGAGCATCCATTTCGCAGCCTCAAGATTGAGAAAAGCTAGTCTTGAATTGGAAAGGTCCATATAGAGTAGAGGAGGTCGTTCGGTCCAAAACTTATCACTTGAAGGAGCTCGGAGGAGCGACACTCTCGCAGCCTTAGAATTCAAATAACTTAAGAATATACTATCAGTAACTTTTCTTCAAGAAATTTTTTCTATTTTAACATCATTACTTTTGGCGCAAAAATCGTGTAATAATTAATAACTCTCTGAAACAACCTAAAGTGGCCCGTTAGGAACAGAAGGAGAATCTCATCCTAATGTAAGCAAGGTTGAAGGTCTTGTTGAACTAAGATAAGATGAGGGGAGAGGCCCTACCAATGGCTCTAATGTGCTCCTATAGCCCATTAGGAATAGGAGGAGAATCTCGTCCTAACGTGAGTAAGGTCGAAAGCCTTATTGAACTAAGACGAGATGATGGGAGAAGCCCTACCAACGACCCTAATATGCTCCTATAGTCCATTAAAAATAGGAGGAGAATCTCATCCTAATATGAGTAAGATCGAAGGCCTCGTTGAACTAAGACAAGATGAGGAGAGAGGCCCTACCAATGATCCTAATGTGCCCCTACAGTCCGTTAGGAACAGAAGAAAAATCTCGTCCTAACGTGAGCAAAGTTGAGAGTCTCGTTAAACTAAGATGAGATGAGGAGAAAAGCCCTACCAATGGCTTTAATGTGCCCCTACAGTCCATTAGGAATAGAAAAAAAATCTCATCCTAACGTGAGTAAAATTGAGGGCCTCGTTAAATCAAGACGAGATGAGAGAAGAGATCCCGCCGACGAACCCTACGAATCTCTACAATCATGCAAAAGGTGGAAGGCCGAGGTCTCGCTAATATAAAGCATGGAAAAGGCCAACGATTGTCGTACGCATCCCGCTATGGCCACACCAAATGCCAAAGGTAAAACCCCGTCCGGATCCACGGAGCGGACCTCTAGCCCGACGTCCACGACAAGCATCTCATTAGAAACAAAAGAAAAATGAGGCACTTAGAATCGCATCTACAAGAGATGCCAGCAAAAGAAAAAAAGAAAAAAGAGAAGGAAAAAAAAAGAAGAAAAAAAAAAAGATACCATGTCATCAAAAGAGGTAGCATGTCGTCATGAAGCTGTGTTCATTACAAATAAAATTGATTACACAATAGACGCACTAAAGTAAAATGAAGGTCAGTAGGGACCAACCATGCGAAAGAACAAAGGCATTACAGATGAAATGAAGATCGGTGAAACCGATTACGTAAAGAAAAAAGAAGGGAGGTGAAGTCCTAAGGCGGTCCGAGCTCTTCAGACTTCGGGCTATCAGCTCCAGCCATCACCAAAGCTTCCTTCAGTCTGAAGATTTCTTTCTCGAGCTCTTTCTTCTTATATAGACTATCGATGTACATTCTGTTGGAGTACTCAAACTTAGCCTCAAGCTCTCACCATTGCCTTCTCAAAACTTCAAATTCAACTTCAGCATCCTTGACGACTTGATGCTCACAGGTCAATTGGAGCTTCAACTGTTGAACTTCAGTTTTCTCTACCCCAACAGCCTTCGAGAGTTCACCAACAATCCTCCTCAGAAAGACGAGCTCTTCAGATTTGCCGCTTGACGCAACCTGCTGAACGCTATAAAACTTCTTCCAAAAATAGGTCGCCTCGTCCCTGGCAGCCTTTAGCTCACCTTCAAGCTTGGACATCTTTTTTGCCCAGGTAATTCGGTAACTATTGTGCTGGTCCTCAGCATCCTGCAGCTGCTTCTAAAGCTGAAAGAACTTTTTTGACCAATCCCAATTATGCTGGGCTTCATCGGTGGACCATGATGAACTTCCTTCCAAGAGATGGATCTTTTCTTTCGTCCTCTTGAGATCAACTTCAAGAGAGCCGATCTTCGCCATCAGCGCCCAAGACTTGTTGCTCACGCTCTTTCGGAGTTCAGCAAGCTTCCTCTCAAAATTTTCTTTCCGGATGTTGAAGCTCACAAAATCTTTCATGTGTAAGCTCCAGAGGCGAGTGACTTCTTTAGTCACCTCTGAAGCATTCTTCCGAGAGGCCTGAAGGTCGGCCTCAACCTTCTTCAACATTTTTCTTAATTGGTGGACTTCCTTCTTCAAACCCTTTATCAAAGGCTTGAACGAAACTCCTTGAGGTAAAGGGTCGGCATCAACCGAAGAAAGGGGGTTGTGGCCGTAGTTGTCGGAGGCATTCTGAATCACATGCAATGCAGAGTGTTAAGAAAAAAAGAGATTTGCTTTCATTACTTCAAATATTTTTAGTACATAAAAAAAAGGTACATAGATGTCAAAAGTTTAGACCTCGGATGGCTCGCACACTAGAGAGGTCGGAACATTCTCGACTGCCTCCGGCTCTCGGATAGGCTCGGATGCTGCACCAGCAGATTCTAAAATTTTTGGAGCAGCTTCGATGGCATGGGTGGCAAGGGCAACCTTGGCATCGGTGCGTGAAGGGCCAGCTCCATTCTCTGGCTCCTCTAGGAGGAGGTCCAGATCGATGTCGAAAAAGTTCTCGACAACCCACCCCAAGTAGATCTGGAATCCTTCTAGGAAAGATTTCTAGGCGAAGTCTATTTTGATATCCTCCATATCTTTAGAGGACTTGAAGTCTTGCACGGCCCTTTCCATGGCGGCATTGACCTCCTCCTGCGCTTTCCTCCTTTCCTCCTGCTTTAAAGCTAGCCCGGCCCCCAGCTTTGCCATCTCTTCGTGCTCCTCTCTCAGCTCCTCCCAAAGGCGCGCAACTTCGAACGAGTGGGTCTCCGAGGCGACCTTTAGAACGTCGGTCTTGGCCCAAGCCTTCTCAATTTCTGTGCGGGCTTCCTCCAGGGCTCTAGAAGCTTTGACCCGATTTTGGTTTGCCGCCTCGGAGTGGGCAAAATGATAGTGTCCCAACTGCAAAACAAAAGGCAAGTCAGAATCCTAAAAGATCCCAACTTTAAAGCCTAAAGAGCATGAAGCCAAGATCAGAAGAAGTCACTTACCTCCAGGAAGGCGGTGAAGGACTCACCGAACCTCTTAGCATCGTCCTTCTGGTGCATCCTTTCTACGATGTGGGGAAGGACGCTCCTCTCCATTAGCGATTGGATGACCTCCCAATCATCCAGGGAATCATGTCCTTAGCTAAGATCCTCTCCTTTGGAGCTCTTAGCCTCCCATCCGATCTTCTTGCTGATGGCCCTATTCTTCTTTCTCTTCGCAACTCCCTTTTGCCGAATAGGAGCAGGAGGGGCAGCTTCATCAAACAAAGTCGGGCTCGACGTAATAATGGCGGGCTTAAGGGCTGGCACAGATCGAATTGGCACAGTCTGGCTCGACTTTCCAGTCTGAGCCTTCTTATGCGGTTCGTCGAAAGAACTGCCCTTCCTTTTAAGGGTCTGAATTTTCTTCGTCAAGCAGTTCCGTTCTTCTGGAGTCATTTCTATAAAGAAGATAAAGTTAGAAGATCAGAAGAATGAATACCACTCAACTGACTGAATATGAAGAACTACCTATTGGGTTAAGATGACTGAGATCGAAATTGAACAAGATCTGCTCGTCCAGAAGTCTAGGGATTGGTGGAGCATCAAAGGACTTCAGCTTATCGGCCGAACTCCAATCCTCGCTTTCTAGCCCGGGAGCTCGGTGGATCGATTCCCTTACCTCGCTCCATGGAGGAAGCCCTAGCCTTAAGGAGGGATGGAAAACGAAGAAGAATTTCTCTTTCCAATCGTGAACGAAGGAAGGAGCACCTTTAAACAATCCCTTCTTGCCGAACTATGGAGATACGTACCATCAATCCTTAGCGGTGGGATGATGTTTAAAGGTAAAAAAATTATGGAATAAAAAAATGGTAGGTCGGACGCCTGCCATGGTGTACAGAAAGAGAAATCCTATGATGAATCTAAAGAAATTCGGCACCATAGCAATAAGAAAAATATTGAGAAATCTGAACAGGTTAGCTATGAAAGAAGGCAAGGATAACCTTAGCCCGACCTAAAAGGTTTCGACATACAGACAGATTCGACCGAGAGGGGGTGAGCAAGCTCGATCGTCGGGTCCAGGAAGTTCGAGTTTGTACTCAGAAGAAATCTCGAACTGAATCCTAGCTAAGAAAAGGTCGTCGGGCCAAAGTCTGCAGAAAATGGTTGCAAGCACAAAAGGATGGACCGATCCCAAGGGTTCAGCCTTCTTAGGAGGTGGGTCGACCAAGGTTAAAGGGGCTAGGCTCCCAGAGCAAGTTGATCAGGATCCCTCGATATACATTTGGATCAAGGTAAAATTGAGAAATCATCTAAAAATCAGAAAAAAAAAAGATGTTCAAACTTCGACAAGAACAGAAAGAGTAAGAAAGCAAAGAATGCAGAGATAATCCAAAAAAATGTCAGAGAGCTGACCTAAATCAGTTGGGAAGAACAAGGAGATGACGAATGAAACGAAAATTGAATGGAGGTGTGCCGAAAATCAAGAAAAATGAAGGAAGAAACTTGAACTCTCGCACGAGAAGGAGAAGAAAACCAGAGGAAGGAGATGAAGATTTCAGAAGAAGTAGGGACTCGAAGGAGGAAGGCAGGTTTAAATAGCCCCTGGAGTCCCAAGGTAGTTGTGATTGCAGATTTCCTCCAGCCGATCTCTGATCGACACGTGTCCCATTCATCATGGCAGAAAGCTTCCAACGGGTAGATCCTTAATAGCACTGTACTTCGAGCAGACTTCTGACAAAAAATTTGAAAAATGTCTCTTCGAGTCATCGTGCATTTACGAAGCTTCGGTGCCAGCCCGATAAAAGCCAAAATTTTCCATCCAACCCAGGCGCGGGAAATCCAACAGGGTTGAAAAATCCGCCAAACTTCAACAATCTCTATTTTACTCCCATCCTTCAAACTTCGAACTCGGAAGTAGGGGAACTAGTGTTGGGGATAAATCCACACCTGCTGAAGTTCGGCTAAGACTCCGACTCTTAATCAGTTCCGTCCGGTTGCAGCTATAAAAATCGAACCTCAATCCGTGAGAGTATTCGAACTCTGAATCATTCTGAGATGACCGATCTCCAACACTGCAGTCAGATAATTCGATTGGCTAGGAAGACCGATTTCAGATTCGACAGGGCATTACGGATTCCTTCTTCAGACGAACTTGAGCAGTCGATGCTTCTGCCCTAGAGAATCGGCTAAGTCCCCAGCTCCCGTGCATCCCGTTCGACCGATCTCTTCCCAATAACCTGTGTGGCCCCCCTCAGATGAACTTCCTAGGATCCTCCTTTTTTTTGGCAGAATCTTAGTCGAACCCTCCTGGATTTCTCTTTCAGCAGAATTTCTCTAGCAGTCAAACTTCTTTCGAATCCTCCTTCAGCAGAACTTCTCTAGCAATCGAACTTCTTCCGAACTGCCTCCAGACGAACTTCAGTGCTTTATCGTTATTCATCGGTGAGCAACCTTAAGAATGGCCGAACTTCAAAGGAATAGCAAAGACACTGGGAGAGAAGGGACCATGGCATACACCTTCAACGTAGCGAACAAAGGCCAACACACGGTCAATCCTAAGAGCCTCCGAACTCCTCTGGAATAACAGCATCCAAGAGCCCTTTGTCACCTACGACTATCCCATCCGAGCTCCAACCATTGGGCCTCCAACGGACCAGCACGTCACGACAACGGACACCATTCTTCATAACAAACCCTACGTGGTCCCGAACAGCCCACTATCAAACGATTGTGGCTGTCACTATCAGTTTGTTGCAGGCTCCGGATTATAAAAGGGACCCTCCAGATACGTTTTCTCCAGACTTTCTTCTCCTTTTCAATACTCTGTAACTTTCTCTATTGAGTACTCCATTTCTGTTGGCCGAAAGAGCTGACTTGATCGTCGAAGGATCTTGTCGGAGCCATCCCCCAGACTCTGGATGGGACTTGTTTTGCAGGTCACGAGCAGCGACCTTATCTTCTCCGACTCTAACACTTCTCCAGCGACGACCAGATTTCACACCAACAACACTTATTGAAATGTAGCTATTTCTCCCTTTTGGTGTTATATAATTGCTTTTTATTCTTTTTTTTTGATATGTGTATACATGGTTATGTATGTCCAGCAATTTCAACCAATTATTATGTATATGTTGTAGATGGTATGCATTATATGGATTTGTTTAATTTACAGAATGTGTTTGTATCAGTTTGGTTATTTGTGATAATCATTATGTAATCATCATAATTTATTTTTTCCCCACAAAACTTCACACATGGGGAAAAAAAAAAGGAATCGGGCATGCCAACATGCTATTGATGCTGTAAAAAATCGAGACATGTTTCAGATGTGCAACATAAGCCACAAGAGTGCTTAGAATGTAAACTAAAACATTCGAAGAGAAAGGGAATAAGAAAATGCTGGCATTGTCATTTGCAAATCTCTGCTGGTCTTGCAGTGTCTCAAATTGCAAAAACAAAATGAAAACGGTCACTACTTTTCCATGTGGAGTGTAGAAGGATCATTGATCTCGACCGAAGGTCCTTCAAATCTGGTATATGTGCGTGCCCTTTTAAAACTAGAAAACTAGGTCATCAAACTAACTGCATCTTTTATTCATTCTAACTGAATTCCTGAAGATATGCTCTGATCAGTTGAAATAAAAAACCATAACCATTATCAAATTCCATAGAAGTTTGATTTTTGTGGCACAATCTGTTAAGCTAATATTAATATGCATCCTTTTACTAAAGACTAATTTTCATTTTAGATTTCCGAGAATATTTAATATTCTGATGGTGATATGTGATATCCCAGAAAGTCCTAGTAGAAGAAAAGTAGTCAAACATTTTGGAAAAAAATGCTTATTCTTTGTTAATATGTTTCAGATCATCATCATGCACGTCAAGTCTTAATATGAAAACAATTTTTAGAAAAGCTAACATGGTAATATTTAAATTATATATTTTATATTTAAATTAATCTAAAGAACTTCAAAAACAATAAGATCTAATCACTATTAGTTATAAACAGCCTAACTATCAGTTATAGAGAGCCTACCAGATCAACAAATACCAAATCAATGAGTACAAGAGGTAAACAAAGGCAACTCAATGCACAGGGCTCCCGCTAGCGTGTGATTTGGAGAATGATAAATATACCGAGACTTATCCCTGCATGCATGGACGTTGTTCTACATTTCAAACCAAACACCCAGATCACAATGGAGCAATTTTATCATTGCACCAAGGCCCATCCCCTTACAAGAGGTGACAATATTCAATAATGTAAATCAATGAATGCTCTATACTCCACACGTATCCCGCAAACAAGTTACAATTGATCTATGCAAAATAAATTTCACGATTTGATTAATAGTTCGGGAATAATGTGATTTTAGAGAATAACATGCATTGTTTGGTCATATAATTAGTTAGACAATTGGAATGTGCCACACATTACACACTAATATGAATGTGTTCATATATAAAAAAAAAAATTTCATTATAAAATTCACACCGAAAGATTGCATATTTTGACCTAAAGCTAGTAATATTTCTCTAATAAATTATTCAACCAAAAAATGGTCTCAGAGGATTAGGTTTGTTCCCAAACTTAAGAAGCTTCTAGGACTTGAATATATTAGGTCCTCAACAACTCAAGAAACTTCTACAGCACTCAGGTTGACTTGGAAATTATGTTTCAGAGTCAGTCCACTGAAAGCTCAAAAATGTTCACTAGGTTTATTCTTTCATTCCGTCAGGCTTTATTTTTTCATTATTTGTCATTACTAAGTAGCCTCAGCATAAATTTAAGACTAATAATTTATCTGATTTTAAGAAAGTGGGGATTAAGATTTCAAACAAGCAATTTTTTTCTCTACAATATAATCTTGTCATGTCTTCATTTTTCATACGCAAGCACTCATGCATTAACATCCAGACAAGGTGTTTGCATGCAAACTGATTCACTCACCTGATCACTTAATCTTCAATTTCCTTCCTTCCACTAAACACGCACAAAAACTACAACTGCAATCTCATCCCATAGCTTTCAATCCGCTTCAATTAATCTAAGTTTTATATTTTACCTTATTCCATGAAATCTATGAGTCCTTCCAGTAGATCATATTATTTACATATCATTACCGGACCAAGAAATTTTCCTTGATCGGAAAAAGGTGATGAACCTTCTTGTAATAAGTAAAGATCATCTAAGGGTTACTGAAACTTTATGTGGATATCAATGGCCCCAGCAGAGCAAGCCAACATGAATTATGCAAAGGATGTCTTGCCCTTTTTTTCTTTATTTTACTTCTAATGGGGAAAGGTGCCGCGGGGAGCATGGCCGGGTTTGTAAACTATCCCAAATTTTGGATTTAGAAAGAACAATGGTGAACTTAATAGGTTCATTTCTATCTCTGAAGGCTGCAAACTTCACTATGTGATACTTGTTGATGATTTGTATGTGAAGGACATGATTACCAGTTGATACATAGCAAGAAGCTATGCTCATTCTCTAGATAGCCATGTGCAAGAAACTCTAAAGCTAATCGGGCTCTTAATTTTGGTCCTATAAATGATGATCCTGAACAATCTCCAAAATTTCCCCCCTGCACACTATGAATATTCAAATGTCTCTGCACAATAAAGGTTCCAAAAAATACTCAAAAGGGTAATCTCATTTCCTAATCAGAAAATGAATGATACTGCTCATTCAATAATAGTATTTGTTCTCATCATTCGTTAGCATGCTAATCTGAAGATTTTCATTAAATGATGGAAAGATTAACATTCCATGTACAGCATCACTGAAATTAGATGACAGTAGAGTTATAATACAAAAGTGGCCATCTGTTACCAATTACTGATAACTTAGCCAGTAGAAGTGCATATCATCTATCACCTAAAGGCAAACCTGTTCATGGTAATCCCACCTTGCTCTGGTTGTAGATTCTTCATATAATATTTTGATCCATGTAAGAAATTGATTTTTTTCTTCCTTTCATCTGGAATGGACTGTATAGAACATTCTGAGAAACCACGCCTCACAAACCTGCATCATATTTAAAAAAGGGAAATAAGATCATTGAATCAACAGCAAGACCAAACTCTTTTTCCTCCAAATGATATCTGCAGATATTATTCAAAGAACAGTTGATATTTGTTAATGCAACACTTGTTTGTAATCATTAGCACGTGTTAAGAAATCGGACAAAAAATGAGTGATAAATTGTGATATAAATTGTGATGAGAATATTAAAGTCAGAAATAAATAATATAGATTTTCTGAAATAGCTGACTTCAAGTCATAAAAATCTCAACAAGGTTTGAAATACCAGTGGAATAGGATAGGGCCTGGGTTGCCGAAACCAGTCCCATAAGGGGCATCCCAGCCTGGACAGGTTGCTACAGGCTGGTATAAACCCTGGTTTAGCCAGGAGACGCTTATATCAGTTATCCGAGCCTAACCAGGCAGGTCCCAACCAATATTGATACCAATATTATTGGTAGGAGACCGCCCCAACCAGGATGCCCCACTATTTTTGTCTTTCTTAAGGAAATAGAGGGCTAGGTGGGTTTAGAAATGCCTTTAGGCAACTTGGAAGGCCCTTCTGACCCCATAATGTGAGGAGAGAGAGAGAGAGAGAGAGAGAGAGAGAGAGAGGGAGGGAGAAGGAAGGAGAGGAAGGCTTTTTTTCTCTCACCATGGAGGGATTACCATTACTGCAGCATGGAAGAGCATTCCTTTTGGGGTGAGACCCTTCGATCTCTCTTTTTTGGCCCAAAGTTGGCAAAAGTTGAATAAAAGAAGAAAACCTATATCTCCTTTTTTTTTTTTTTTTTTTTTTTCAATTTGAATTTTGGATATGTTGTAGGATGGACAGCATCCTATAACATGCTGATTTCTGTTTTTTTGACCAATATCTTTTTTTAAAAAACAAATATTTCTATGTTAAAATTAATAAAAATATGGGAATTTTAGTCCCAAAAAATGTAGCATGCTTGCATTCATTGCATGCACATTACAATTTTTCTCTAGATATCTTCTTGAAAATATGTGCAATCAAGGAAATAATTAAAGAATCACAAGTTCCTTAAAAATCTAAAAATTATCTCTAGTTGTCCTAAAGTATAAATGTGATTTTTAAACTTTATTGTCATGCATCAGTAATTAGTGGATTTTACTATTTTCTAATGGAAAAATAAATATAAAATTGAAAATTGTTAGTTAAATGTAATAAACATAGAACATGAATTGATAATTAACATGATGAGTCTTAAAATTGCAATCTTTTTATTGATTAACATACAATTTTCTGATTTCAATCTATTTTTAAAGGAATAGCTAAAAAGTTCTAAAAAAGAGTTTATTGTTAAAAAAATGGAATATGTGTTTGATAAAGACTGAAATATTCTAAACTATTATCTTGCATTTTGCTCATAAATGAGAATGGCAATACTTTTAAATTATGTTTTAAATGAAAAGATTAGACATGAAACAAAAGGAGATGAAAAGCAGTATCAAGAGACTTGGGAGTTGTTACATAGATTGGAGGGAGTTGACACTAATGATATTTGCAAGTGCATTAGATAGCTATAGTGGATGGTAGATCTCATCATATGCCCGAGGTGGATCTCCTGGTGCATCACATAGATAGAATGAATCTTGACCATAGTCAAGATCAGAGTATAGTATTGCTTCCTACTATCCTAAGCAGGCGTGACCAATCTCTGATGAGAAATAGATGTATGCACATCTGCAGTATTAGGAGCCATAGCCTGGTCATTATGCAATATCTTATGACTGGCAGGGATACGGACAATATCCAGGATTGTATAATATTCTAGGTCCAAACTACCAACAAGATCCGGATGTACATGAGAGGCATCAACATTCTACATGGGATCAAACTATTGAAGTTATGATTTTCCTTTTTTAATACTATATTGTATTTGCCATTCTTCACTTATAAATCTCATTGGTTGATTGATGATTGAGTGTCCACAATGATACTGACACTCAATTATCACAAAGAGTTTTAAAACATAATTTCAATATTAAAAAATACAAAACATGCTAACCTAAACATCTTCATTGCGCATAAAAACACAAAAGGTTATGAAAACAAAAAAATTTTAAAAAAATTTGGCCACCTTGGTATGGTATTGGAATGAAGGTCCATATCATCTCGATATGGGATGCTCAGTGTTGTAGTGGTTTGGCTAGAAATTGATACCAGGCCAGGTATCGGTTTTTAAAACCTTGATCATAAAATACTTGTTACTAAACATGGATATCTAGATGCATAGCACATGCATGCTATCAAACAAGTGAATCTGGGCCTAAGACACGACAATTCTCCATAAATTATAGCATCATCAAGATGATGTCTTTCCAAATTTTCTTCATAGTCTGCAGAATGCAGATCATGAAAAGAAAAAAGAGTGACAATTACATTCATCAATAACTGAAGAAGGTTACATGATAATTAGATTCATGGATAAGTGTAAGATGAGCTAGTTTTCACTTATAAACCAAGCCTGCCCCTGAGTCAAATTGAATACTATGCTAGTCTTCTATGTCTAGGGGTGACTTTGGAATCACAAATGTTGCTAGGCCAGTCGAGAATCAATAAGTTAGGAAGAGGTAGGAAGTGGTCCACAAGTAACTAGAAGGATAGAGGAAATGAAAGCATTTTTGGTTGTTTTTCTTCAGAACATAAAAGCTCTCAAGACAACAAATCCTCGGGAGTAGCTAATTTAACTCAGATGAGGAAACATCTACTGCTTCCCACTAGTGCAGACATTAAGTGGACTAAATGGAATCAAATAAACTATAACATCATTGGTTTCATTATGAAGGTTCAGAAACCTAGTTAGTGTTACAGCTACATATATCCTATGTAAAATAATGAATCCATAACCAAGACCTTTGTGACTTCAGCAGTCTCAACCTTGTTCATCATGTCCGCATGAGCTAATATTAGCTGTCCCCACCCTGGTAATTTCATGATATGTGATGACATAAACAATTTTCTTTCATTGTAATGCTAACATAAATGCAAAGGCTTCTCTTTCTTCAGGAGAAATCACAATTGCGATGACATCAACATGCCCTCTATCCCCTGAAATAATTGTTTCACAGAGCCAATGAGGATAACTCCTGCACAGTATTGGACAGGATTCTCGATTCAATCAAGATAACAGCCTATATTTATGCATTTTTTCTTGTTTCACCTGAATGTCATCTAATCTCTGTCACAAATAGAAGAAAGCTAATTTAATTTAAGCATACATCATGCTTTTTTCTTGTTGGCCCCAAGTGTCATCTAAATCTCTGGTACAAATAGAAGAAGGCTAACTTCATGAAGAATAATAGTTTGACAGCATCATCTTCCCTTGAAGAAACTGGCTATCTCTAACAGAGCTGATAAGTATGGGTCAAATTGTTCTTTCAAAAATAGGCTTCTTCATGCATGCCCTTAGCTATCTCCAGAAATAACGGTTCATTGTGGATATTGCTATCACTCGAGAAGATGTACCAAGGGCATTGCCCCACTCATTATATCGAGGATAGACTTTGTTTGTTGGACAAATGATGTATCACATTTTCACCATCCCCAAATTGAACAGATGCACCCAATATCAACATGCTAAACTGTTCAATCCACAACAAGTAAGAAGTAATTTGCTGTGTGGAATTTCCACTTCAGCCTTCAGGTTTCAATGGTGGCTCTTTGTTGTAGCTTAGCTGTTCCCTAAGCTCGACATTGACTATTAACT
This sequence comes from Cocos nucifera, assembly GCA_006176705.1. Taxonomy (NCBI): domain Eukaryota; kingdom Viridiplantae; phylum Streptophyta; class Magnoliopsida; order Arecales; family Arecaceae; genus Cocos; species Cocos nucifera. Next base: position 1,495,361 of record QRFJ01000460.1, read on the forward strand.
AGGGGGTTTCATGGGGGTTGAGGTGTAGACAGTTTCCATCCAGCTCTTCCTCGAAAGAGCTGTTCTTTGATGTGTACTCCATTTTCTTAGTGAAAGTTGGAAAGGTCTTTGGCCCTCCCTTTTCCTTAAGATAATAATAAGAAAAAAATGATTAACTTGTTAGAGGTAAACACTTGATTTAATGTAACAATGCTTGAAAATCCCAGCACAAACAAGTGGAAAATCTTGAGAACGTATTTTTCAGATTTCAAAGCTTCCACACCTGATCCTAGACTAAGGCTACAATGAACACCTCCCAATAATCCTAACTAGGCATGGAATCAGTTTCTTTCCTTGGAACTGAAACATATAACAGCTATTGTAATCATCTTCATTAACTCACAACAGACTTCGAAAATTAAAAAAAAGAGCTTAATGGACTTGGAATGATAAGGGAGTCCAGTCTCATGTAAATAAATCGAATGAAAAATTTATTTATGGTCTCTGTCTTCAATCAGAAATCATAAGACATGAATAAAGCAAAAGATGAACATTATGAATTATTAACAGGATTATTTATCGCAAAGACAGATTAAAAATCATAAAAAAGTATCTGACCTTGTTAGTTGCTAGGTATTAGAAATGCAGATCATGTACACACACACGGAGTTTGCTCCTGATATGATATTTGAAAGCTGTGAAGTATATTTCATTGGAAATGATAGCAGGTTCAACTTGAGCAAGACTATGCTAATGCTGTGGAGTACATAATTTTGCAGAGTTTTATGGATTTGCATAACAAGAAGAATACAAACTTAATGCAAGTAATCCCGTTTGGATACAGATCTACATAATGTTGCTGATTGAGATTCTCTTAATTGTTCTGCCATTGATCTCCCAACAAGAGAACAGAGGATATGCATTGATTGCCAAAGAAGTAAGCCTAAATGCAAAAGGAGAGCAACGGTGAAAGTGTCAGCCTATGCTTCTGGCGGAACACCCCTTTTTGTATCAGAAAAGGCTGGTAAAGAAAATTCATGTCTCGTGTTAGCCAATCACTTACTAGCTACTTTCAGAATAATATCCAGTATTATTCAATAACTATAATAGATGTAGCTATTTCACCAAAAAAAAAAAAAGACAGTCCATAAAACTCAACTACCATGGAATAAACTATTATACACACAAATAATTTTTTCTCCACTTTAAAACCAACTTATCATCTGGAAAGTAGTTCTTCATATTCTAGACAATTTATTATTCAGCCTTGGAAGAGTTAGAGGGACTCATTCATGGTCCCAACATGTTAAACAATTGTGAACATCCCCAAACCATAATCATGGTATACTCATTTTTCAACCTATAAACTCAAATGCATAATGTTCAGCAGCATCACCAAACGGATTTTTTACAAAAAAAAATAGTTTCTGACTGATGGAAATCAACGTCATGTGCCCTCAGGTCATAAAGCCAAAGTTGTTTAGCTTGTATAATACACTTCCAACCATCCTCTATGGAAAATTCATTATGATCCATTATTTCTCGAATGATCCTCAAAGCACTCGATGATGAATTGATTTCACCAAAGTCCTATCAACCGAAAATGTAGACTGCATTGACATAAACTCTAACTGGTGAACTGAAAATAGGGAGTGTTCAATATTGAATTAATCAAGTAATAAATGACACAATAGACACCTAGCACAAACTCTAGTACTTCATACAATTTTTACACAGCCTAATGTACTACTACAAACAAGGTCATATCTGAAACACCTGATCATCATGAGATCAGATAAAGTACCGACAAAGTAATTAATTGTATAATGTTTCATTTGATCATTAGAAAGTAAAAGAAAAAAAGAAACTACTTAGTATCACATTTTAGTCCTTCAATCTCTGTTTTCCTTCATTGTTTTTTGAGATACATACCAATCTGCAGCACGAGTTGTAAGAAGGAAGAGTTTCTCTAATCCAAGGTATGATGCCTTCTTCTCAATATAATCTGCGGATTACATCATAAACCTAGTTTTTATCCACACTCTAAAAATCCACATACTCAAACTAACAATGCTGATGAATATGCTCAAAATTCAAGAATTTTGCGAAACACTTCAATCAACAAAAGTAATATAATAAGAAATGATAACTGCATGCACTCATTAATTTAATTGATGAAATAGAACAATCTTTTAGAATTCATATATATTTAAAAGACAAAAAGAAAACAATCATTGGGTAGCTCTCAGGTTTATTAGTATGTCACCATCTGTTTACACATCCATTCATCAACTTTGATTGCTCTCTTACATATAACAACATTCCAAAAACTCATGGAATTGGAACTCCAATTATTCACTATAACTCGGTCTTTCTCACCAATCAATCATAATTGACAAACTAACATGGACATTCCATTCTTCTTCTTATATTTTTACATGTTTAACAATTCACTGATGTGAGAAGGCCAGCAACTTGCAACACCAAAAAGAATAAAAGAATCCATAAAGGTATTTACTAGAACTGAAGAATAACAAGTGGACAAGCTCTGATAATTTGAATCATTGTTTGATGCCCTTGAGATTTTAGGAAAATCAAAAAAACAACACAAAGAGTTACGATATCTTTTCATTTCACAAATATGGGTAACAACTATTTTTTTTGGGGTGGGGGTGGAGGTGGGCATAATTGTAGTGATGACAGAGTTGTCATGCATGCTTATATGAAGCTTGTGACAACAGATCCTATAATATTTTGCACAGTAATCACTACCCTGTTGTTATTTTGAGCTGTTAGAATGGGTTTGTCATCAAAGGGCTGTTAATCTTTGCCTGCTTAAGTTACTTGGGGGCAGATGAAGGAGAAGAGAGCAAAAAAGACAAAAATGAAAAAAAAGGAAGCTGGAGCAAGGGCACCATAGAGTTTCTTGTATTCCCTGGATTTCTTTAAAAAGAGGAGATCTCATTTGGCTAGACACTCTCCTCTGTTTATCTTCTCTGTTTCTAAAAGTAAAATACATGAAGTTTGGGAGCATGTAGTGGGGCTTCAATTATAAGGTGATATCCCCTCTTGTAAATAGTGATCTTCTTTGACAAATAGAAATGACCTTAGCAGTATTTTCCCATGGATGTAGGCCATGGATTTGGCCAAACCACCTAAACTGCATCTCCATTTTTCATTTTGTTTTTTCTTTAAATTTCTTTTCTGACTCTTGCCCTGCTGTGCATCCAACAGAACCTTAGTGTGGCTAGATTGTATGGAATGATATAAATGTCACCAAATGCATGTAGAGAGGCCTCAAAAACAGAACAATCAAGTTGGATTTTGTAATCAATCTAAACTCAGTAAATCTCTGGCATGTTCCACAGAAGATAACTCATCTAATAACAGACTTTTTATCATGTTCAGCCTAGACAAATAAGATGCTTGGTAAAAGAATGGAATAACACTGGAGACAAGTGTGTTTAGGATAAATTAAGAGTTCCATAGACAGTGGAAACATAATTAAAATAATATAGGCATTTCACATAGACCAGAGTAAACCTGATGAAGAGAACGGCATTGATTAGAGGGAAAATGTTATAAAAGGGAAAGGAGAACATCAGATGATCTGGATAAGTTATGATCATGCATACAAAAAGGCTTGCTTTGTGCATGGATAGCTTGATTAGCACAGTAAAGTGACTGAGCCAACTATTGATTGACGGGATAAGGATTAGGGTTAGGAGTTAGGACCATGATCAAATAAAGCCAACAACATATAAAAATTTTATCTTCAGAGTTCAAAACAGTCCAACAGCTCTGAATACATAAAATATAAAATTACGTTGGTAGCTCATAGAAAATTATAAGGATAGTCTAGATTTAACCTGAGGATAGGGTATAGCAAGTATAGATAGATGTAGGATCATCTAACATGAAAATGGATGAATATATTTAACTAATTCTTCTTATTTTGGCTTCATATCTCAATTTTCAGAAGTTAATTAGTGACCAAAAAAAATTCAGAATCAACTAATTGGCAAGTTAATATTAAATTTTAATTGCAATGCAATCACAAAACAATGATGATTGAGTAAATGAATGCATGTATATACAATTTCAAATACATTTAAAAAAATGTACTCCTTGGGAACAAGAGAAAAGAAAAAATAATTTACATTTTTTTAGATAAGCATACCAAGCAATTTGTCCCCTTGCCCCTGTCCACGGCACTCAGGTGACACAGCAATTGCAGCAACCTCTCCACATCTCTCCTCAAAGAAGGGAAAAAGTGCAGCACAAGCAATGATTGAACCATCTCTCTCCACAACTATAAATGAATCCAATTGTTTAAGAAGCTGAACACAAGGATCATGTAAGAGCATTAGAAAAAGATTTTCTGCTTACAAAGTATGACTCTAGACCCAAGAAAGCTACATTTAGATGCTGTAACTTTCTTTCGCATGTTACAATTTGAGTGCAGGGAATGGAGGAAATGAAAAACATATCTAGCTTTAACCAAATGATGAATTGAAGTTTCAACCAAAGAAGATGACACGGTGTGAACCTCTTCATCAGTTCTCCAAGCCCATGCCCCAGATACTTCTAAAGGTTGTATAAGTCTTCTTATGTCAGGAAAGTCTGCCCATTTAGCATTCCGCATTCCCTCATACACGTCACTGAAATATATGGTGAGAGGAATAAAAAGTAAGACTTTAAGTGCTCTGATGGATTTAAACTCTCCAAGAACTAGGTGTTATAAGTTTTGCAGAGAAAGTACTCATTAAGAGATTATTAGCACTTTAAGCCTACTTTACAAGCATAATTTACCAGTCCATCAAAACCTAATATATTGCAGATTCAAAAACCAAACATCATGCAAAAATGAGAAATCAATTCTAAGCTTTCAGAAGATTGTGCATGATCACATTGGTACATTATTCGAAAAAGCCATCCACTGAGAAATCTAACACTTTGGACTTATACTAATCTAAGTGTACAGTACAATAAGAGGATTAACTCATTCACAAAAATATGCCTAAAATCATAGTTGTAAAAACCGGGCTGGAGACCTACCTGGTCAAGGGTCCACGTCACAAGGTCATTCGTCTGATCAAACAATAGGACAGCATTATAACTGAGAATATTTTTTAAAAAATAAAATTATTTACAAAATTAGATATAACATTAGAAAATATAAATAATCAGTGATAAATCTTCTTGAATAACTGTCCTTTACATCACATGGGTCTACATTTATATATTCTTTAATTACAGCATAAATAGTAATCATGAGTCATCCACTTTTCTTAAAAAATGATTATGTATATATGATATATATAAAATAAGTAGAATCAATTGATGATTTCAGTAAAATTTTGAAAATATCCAAAGGAATAAAAAAAGTATATTTGTGTTTCTGTTTTGTATCAAATACTATCCTTTAAAGCCCAAGAGTCTACATTTATATATTCTTTAATTACAGCATAAATAATAATAATGAGCATCTATTTTTTTGTTAAAATGATCATGTATATATAATATATAAAAATAAGTAGAATCAATTGATGATTTCAGTAAAATTTTGAAAATATCCAAAGGAATAAAAAAAGTATATTTGTGTTTCTGTTTTGTATCAAATACTATCCTTTAAACCCCATGAGTCTACATTTATATATTCTTTAATTACAGCATAAATAATAATCATGAGCATCCAGTTTTTTTGTTAAAATGATTATGTATATATAATATATAAAAATAAGTAGAATCAATTGATGATTTCAGTAAAATTTTGAAAATATCCAAAAGAATAAAAAATTAATATATATATATGTGTGTGTGTGTGTTTCTGGTTTTGTATCAAAGACAAAAAGAATTATTTTAATGGAACGATTTGTAGAATCTAATTATATCTTTACCTATTTTAAATAGTAATATTTTGAAAATATTTAGAAAGAATAAAATAAAGATATCTATATTTGATTTTATGTGAAAGAGGAAAAGTTATATGAAAGCATTGATTCCTAAAATATGATAATGTGCTTCAAGTATGCCTAACATACAAGTTGAGAAGTAGCAACGTAGAACAGATATGAGTTGCATCTTGATGATTGAGTGGTCGGCATTTTGATCTCAGATGACCTGTTTGAATCCTCATATCAACTAATTTTTTGATGTGTTTTGAAACTCGGTTTGGACTGCCTGTTGTCATTGTCATGCCCCAAAACCAAGACATAACACGGCAATGCTACCGAGGGTACCGCCCTCGACAACATGAAGCTAACATTCATTTTCTTAAATTAAATAACAAATGCATTAGAAATAAAGTAATAAAAAGTTCAAATCAAATTCTTAATTAAACCAAAACTGGTTTAGAGCATTTAAATCCAAAACCAAAACCAAGATTCAAGTCTCAAAATTCATAACCTAATACAAGTTCATGATTATTTATTAAACTAAGTGCAACTATCAAAATTTTCAAGCCTGCTACGTAGAGCCCTAAGCCTATATCCCTCATCAGTCCTATCCTTAATTCTCTATAAAGAAAAAGAAAAGTAAAAAGATGTGAGCTAAACTAGCTCAGTAAGTAAAACCTACGCTTCCTTACTGGATCAGGCATAAGTTTTTCTATGACAATGCAATATTTCAAAAGTAACAAATATAGCAAATAAAGCATTTCATAGAATATAATATAAAACAGATTATAAATCAATTAGCATAAATCATGAAATTTCATAAACATGATTTGTAAATCATTCTTGATCATATATTCATGTCATGTTTTAAAATCTTGCTCATAGATATTCGTGCTAAGATCACTATTGTACCCGTGATAGGACCATATTTCTTAATCGACAGGATTCTTATTGCTTGTGCCAACTTGGAATCCGTTGATGGGGCCATATTTCTTGTGGATGCTAGCTTTAGATATCAACTTTTTCAAAAGAGATTCATTCATAGCTATGAAAGCCTTTTGAAATCTCTACATTTTTCTCTTAAAAACATACATATATTTAGATGGGAAAACATTAAAATTTATGCATCAATAAACATGTCATTTTCATAAAACATATTCATGAAAGGAATGATCATAATAAAATATGATTTTCACACATCATATGCTGATCCTCATTTTATAGAAAATATGAATTTATAACAATAGTTCATTTGCATTAAAAGACATGGTAATTTGAAAATAAGGAACGTAAGGTTTCACTTACTGATGATCGCCCTAGATCTTTAGGCTTCGTTGAATGAGTCAGGTATTCCTATTTAAAATATTAAATCTTAATTAATTTTTCATTCAATAAATTTAAAATAATAGAAACAATGGTTGAATAGGTGATCGATCCAATAGACCACCTGGACATAAATGTGATTCAGGGTCAATTTGCCGAAACCAACACAAGTCCCTAGAAAAGAAAGATTCGACTCGATCTAAGACCTATAGGTCATCTTAGAGAGAGAAAGTGGATGAAGAGATATGAGAGAGAAAATCCGAAAGATTCAAGAGAGAAGCCTTTCTCTCTCTTCTTTTTTTTTTCTTTTCTTCTTTTTTCTTTCTTTTTCTTTTCTGTTTTCTTTTCTTTGGCTGAAATAGGGGATACAAGGGGGTGGCTGGTGCCACGACAGGGTGCGGCGGCATAGCCGACGGTCCGACGGTAGCAGGCAGAGCAAGGGACAGTCGGCGGCAGATGTTCAGGCATCAAAAAAAATAAAATTTTAGGAAAAACAGGGGACCACCCCCTTATCTTTCATTTTTTCCAATCATAGGCCAACTACCGGCGATTGAGACTTCCAGAGATGGGTTGCTGGTAGGTGGGGTCATAAACCAGGGGTATGGCACAGCGAGCGACAGCATCGGTGGCCCCAAATAAAAGAAAAATGGCTCGGTTAAATAGGATAAAAATAGGGGGCTTCATCTGCGAAGCCCTTTCGACGAATTCGGTGGCTAATGGTCAAGCACAGGAACATGGGGGAAAGGGGAGAGAGAGGAAGAGGTGTTGGGGTTTACCTCAGCCTCCGGTCCTTCAACGAGATTTTTAGGCGAGCACAAGAAGGGCATCCACGGCTTCAGCGGGAGAAGAGATAAGAAAGAGAAAGGAGAAGGTCGGTGTTGCTCGATGACCTTGAAGAAGGGAGGGGGAAGGGTTTTATAGAAGATCTCCTAGGGTTTGGAAAGCCCTAGGAGTCCTAATCCCAATCGGGCATGAGGAGAAGAAGACTCCCATTGGGAATCTTCGTTCGTTTCTCTTTTTTTTTTTTGGGAGGCCGATTCAGGTGAGCTGGTCCTATTGGGCTAGTTATTACATTCTCCCCTCCTAATAAAAAGTTTCATCCTCGAAACTTAGCGTACCTCCATTTTCAAATAAGTGAGGATACTTTGTCTTCATATCATCTTCAAGTTTCCAAGTAGCCTCTCATTCTTCATAATTGCTCCACTAAATCTTCACATATGAAATTACGCGCCGCCTTAGGACTTGCTCTTTTCGATCAACAATTTGGAGAGGAAACTCCTCGTAAGTTAAGTCTTCGTGAACTTGCAATGGCTCATACTTTATCACATTTTTTGGATCAGGTACATACTTCCTTAGTAGAGAAACATGGAAGACATTGTGCACTTTAGACAATTCTGGTAACAAGACTAGTTTGTAAGCAACATCTCCTACCTTGTCCAAGACTTCAAAAGGCCCGACATAGCGCGGAATTAGCTTGCCATGCCTCCCAAATCTCATGACGCGTTTCATGGGTGACACTTTCAAGAAAACAAAATCACTAACTTGAAATTCTAATTCTCTCCTTTTTCTATCTGCCCAACTCTTTTGTCTATCTTGTGCTGCCTTGAGCCTTTCTTTGATCAGATGAATTTTCTCTATAGCATCCTGGACTAACTTAGGACCTAATAATTTCTTTTCACCAACCTCATCCCAATGCAAAGGAGATCAGCACTTTCTTCCATATAAGGCTTCATAGGGTGCCATCTTGATACTATAATAAAAACTATTATTGTAGGCAAATTCTATTAAAGCTACATGATCATCCCAATATCCTCCAAAATCGGAAATGGAAGCTCTCAACATGTCTTTTATAGTTTGAATTGTCCTTTCTGATTGGCCATTGGTTTGTGGATGATAAGCGTACTAAGCCTCAATTCGGTTCCCATGGCATTTTGAAAACTTTTCCAAAATTTGGATACAAACCGTGGATCTCGCTCAGATACAATACTTACTAGCACACCATATAAGTGCACAATTCTATCAATATACATCCGCGCTAATTTATTAAGTGAAGTGCCAACTTGAAAGGGTAAAAAGTGGGCTGATTTCGTAAGCCGATCAACAATCACCCATATTGCGTCATTCTTCTTTGCTGTCCTAGGAAGCCTAGTGACAAAATCCATAGTAATGTATTCCCATTTCCATTCTGGTATCTCCAATGGTTTTAGCAAACCCGCTGGTCTTTGATGTTTGGCCTTTACTTGTTGACATACCAAATACTGGGATACAAATTAAGCTATTTCTTGCTTCATACCATTCCACTAGAAATGTTGTTTTAAGTCTTTGTACATCTTTGTATTACTTGAATGAATGGCGAAACAAGATTTATGGACTTCCTCCAAAATTTCTCTCTTTAATTCAGGATCTTTAGGTACACACAATCTATTTTCAAAATATAAGGTATCATCTGCATGAATTCTGAACTCAGGGCGCAATCCTTTCTCTATGTCTTATACTGACATAAACGAACATCATTCTATTGGGCAGCTTTTATCCATTCTATCAATGCTGGCTGTACCATTAAATTAGCTAAGACATTTTTAACATCAATATCGATCACTTTGATTTGTAAATCTTCAAAGTCTCTCAGAATTTGCTGTTAAGTAGAGAGCAATGCTGCTACGCCTGCTACTGATTTCCTGCTGAGTGCATCTACCACTACATTGGCCGAATGATATTTAATATCTAGATCATAGTCCTTAGTAGTTCAAGCCATCTTCTTTGCCTCATATTCAGCTCTTTTTGAGTAAATAAATACTTCAAGCTCTTATGATCAGTATAGATTTCACATGGTTCCCCATATAAGTAATGCCGCCAAATTTTCAGGGCAAAAATTATGGCTGCTAATTCCAAATCATGTGTCGGGTAATTCTGTTCATAGGATTTTAGTTGTCGAGAAGCATGGGCTACCACCTTATTGTTCTGTATTAATACATAGCCTAACCCCTTTTTGGAAGCATCACTATATACGATGAATCCTCCATTATTATCAGGCAAAGAAAGAACTGGGGCAGACACCAATCGTTGCTTTAGATCTTGAAAGCTCCGCTCACATTCACTGCTCCACTCAAATTTTGTTCATTTCTGGGTCAATCGGGTCAGAGGAATTGCAATTTGAGAAAATCCTTCAACAAATCTTTTGTAATAACTAGTCATGCCTAAAAAGCTTCTAACTTCGGTCACATTAGTAGGACGAGGCCAATTTACCAGAGCTTCTATTTTTTTCGGATCCAATGAGATTCCTTCCTTATATTATCACATGACCAAGGAACATGACACTGTTCTCACATTTAGCTTGGAGTAGAGCTTCTCTTCTCTCAAAGTCTGTAGAACAATCCTCAAGTGTTTCACATGTTCCTCCTTGCTCTTAGAATAGATAAGAATGCCATCAATAAAAACAACTACAAATTGATCCAGATATGGTTTGAAGATTCTATTCATCATATTTATAGAAGTAGCCGGTGCATTGGTTAGTCCAAAAGGCAATACTAGAAATTCATAATGACTATATCTGATCCTGAATGCAGTTTTAGTCACGTCCTCATCTCTAATTTTTAATTGATAATAACCTAATCGTAGATCGATTTTGGAGAAGACTTGAGCACCTTGCAATTGATCAAACAAATCGTCTATCCAAGGAAGAGGATATTTATTCTTCACAGTCACCTTGTTTAACTCCCGGTAGTAAATACATAATCGCATGCTCCCATCCTTTTTCACGAATAGAACAGGAGCTCCCCATGGTGAAGTACTTGGCCGGATGAATTTCTTATCCAAAAGTTCCTGTAGTTGGACCTTTAATTCCCATAATTCTACAAGAGCCATCCGATAGGGAGGTTTTGATATTGGTCCAGTCTTTGGTGTAATGTCAATTTTAAATTCAATCTCTCGATTCGGGGGTAATCTGGGTAGTTCATTTGGAAAAACATCAGGAAATTCCTTGACAATAAGAATATCATCCATTGCAACCTCTTTCTTCTGAGTATCCACTACATAAGCTAAATATGCCTCACATCCTTTCCTTAAGGCCTTTCTTGCACTTATAGCTGATATGATGCTCCGAGAAAAATTAAACTGTTTGGGTTCCACATTATGAACTTTGCCTTGAAAGGAAAACTCCGGCTCACCTGGAATTTGGAACACCACTCTTTTTCTAAAACAGTCAATATGGGCATGATACGAGGATAACTAGTTCATCCCAAGAATAATATTGAAATCATGCATATTTAATTAAACCAAATCTGCAGCTAATTTCCTTTTTCCTATTTAGATTATGCAATTCTTAAAAATAATATTAGTAATGGTAATGTTTTTGAGAGGTGTGCTAACATATAATGGCACAGTCAATTCTTCAGGCGTATAGTTTAGAGAAGCAGAAAACTTGAAAGATATAAAAGAGTAAGAACCAGAATCGAATAGTACATGAGCATCTATGGAGTTGATTGGAATGGTACCTGTCACCACTGGATCACATGCATTGGCTTCTTGTTGGGTCAAAGCAAACACTCGAGCATTCTCCTTTTGCCTTTGGTCAACTAGTCTGGTATAGTTTGAATCATCCTTTTTCTTATTTGGACAGTCACATGCCATATGTCCTTTCTATTAGATATATGTGCCCTAGAAGCCAGAATTGGCTGACACTTGTATTACACTTCTAGGGGCAAAATTGTAATTTTGACTATAATCAATAAAATGGATTATTTTCTATCACATATGTGTATTTAGTATCTGTGATACATCCTTTGAGTTAATGGTAATGATAATTCATATTTTTAAGAGTTGAAAATTTAAGATATGAATAATCATTATTAACTCATAAAATGCTCCCGACCATAGGATCATCACGAGGATGGTGATTGATCCGAAAGGTTGGTGTACAATCGCTTCTCTTTAGTAGATGAGTCTTGAGTCAACGGTGTGGAGACACCGAAGCGAGAGTACAGGTACTCGTTAGAGAACGAGGGCACTGAGCGTGACCACCTCGAGTAGTCATTAGGGAGTCTACCTTCTCGTCAATGACTGACTCGATGCTGCAGTGGTGTGTCTGGTTCTTTGATCTGAGGTGCATCGACAGTTCACCTTGAGGGTGTTATAGTTTGACTACACCATAACTCGGTCTCCTAGCCATTTGGAACCCTGAGGTGTATGTTGGCTATAGCATGTTCATTGTAGGAACTAGATTGCATCAAGATGGAATCTATCTACCTCGGTGGTAGAGGAGCAGCCCTATGATAATCATGAGAATCAAGTCCAGAAGTCCATGGCCATGGTAGAGTGAAATAATAGAAAGAGTTTCTATTTAGGTTTTCACATCGGACTTGAATCGAATGATTATATCATATGACAGAAACTAGGGTTTGACGAGTTCACCTTAACCCTAATCTGATCGGGGCTCAAGATAGAAGAACTTAATCACACAAGGTAGCTGCACCAAGAGGTTCGCATTCAGCTCTGATGGGTTGCCACCATATACTGCTAGGTGTCACTGGTGGATTTTGGGAGCAATTAGAATGATTTAGATGATCGATCATTCTAGCTGTTCGAATCAGAAGAGTTCTGATCCATCGAAAGGAGTTTCGATGATGTCGATGATAGAGATCATGACATATCCCATTACCATACAGAACTGAACCTAACTGGGTCACACAAACAAGGGTTTGAATCTGGTGATCATCAATTGAACTGATCCAGTTCAATTGATCTGAATGAGATTCAATTAGGTTCAAGAAAATCGTGCTAGCACTCGATTGAACCTAACGTTCTTCTTTTACTATCATAAATAGTTGTCCTGACTACTGAGCCAAAGGAGTTTGTGCTCGATCAGAGGCCTTCACTTGGTCTGACTGGAGCCTGTCCAGATCAAGAAAAGGGTTGTCTTATTTTGTAAGACAATACCTACCATTTTTGGTCACCTACCATTTCTCGTCCTTTGACTTTGGTCAAAAGTTGACCCTTTGACTGGTCAAATGTTGACCATTGACACTTTGACTTCTGTCCACATGTCACGCACCTATTGGAGAGCTGGTGGGGGCTTGTCCCCCTGCCAGAAGCTGGCAAGGAGGAGGGCGCACGCTAAGGGTGGCATGCGCCCAAGCAGGAGGCGCCCAGGAATCCCTATTGGACAGAAACTCCATCTCCTTTTTGGATTCCGAATAGACTCCTCCTAAGAACCAACTTTGATTGGTCTTAGGCGCCATCTAAGGATGAATCCAAGGGACTCTATTCCCACCAATCAGATTTAGATCTGATTTCACAAAGAGTTGTGATTGATTGGAAAGAAGAGGAGTTGGATCATGCATAGTCTATAAATAAGACCCCGCCCAACTCAAAAAAAAAAAATAAAAACACAATTCCCACGCCCCAAGGCTGCCTCTCTCTCCCTCCTCCACGCCAAGCCCATCCTCTCCCTCTCCTCTCCATGCCTAAAGTAGTTTGGGATCTTAGTTGGTGCAATCTAGACGAGAGAAAGGCGATAGAAAGCTAGAAGGCTACGCTGCTGCAAAGGACAACTGCAGATCTTCGAAAGGTGTTTTGAAGATCCTCTAAATCAGATTCAGATCTGATTTTTGGAGACGTGATAGAGAAGAAGAGGATCTCCAGATCCAGTCTGAGTGGATACCAGTAGAGGCCAGGCACTTGCGTGGCTAGATTCAGAACCTTCCGCTGCTTACAGGATTATCAACGGGTAATAGAATTACCCTACATCAAGGTAAATTAAATTTGATTTAATTTATCTGAATTTTATTTTAATTATTAAAATAATAAGAATCAGATCTGAAACATCCCAGATCTGATTCGGATCAAAGAGAAAAATTTTTGAAATATATCTCTTGATCCGATCAGATCTGAATAAACCTGCTCTAGAAAATCAGGATTTTCCTTCACTTTCTCACCACATAAGAAACACATTCCTATCTTCTTGAGACAAGGCTCGTTATGATTTTTGCCATAGTATGAACATGATGTAGATTCTTTTTTTTTGTCAGAGTTATAATTTTTGGGATTCTTTTGCTGATCTTTTGAATTTCCTACTGATCTCGACCTCCTTTTATCTTCCCTCTCTTGTTTCGATCTTTTAAACTCTGACTCAACCTTCAAAGCTCGTTCCAACACATCTCTGTAATTATTGAAAAGATGAGAAGATAAACGAGACCGAATTCGATACCTTAGTCCTTGTTCAAATCTGTTAGCTTTACTCCTTTCAGATTTCATAAGCTGAGGGAAAAAGCGGCTTAACTCATTAAATTTATTTGCATGTTCTAGTACTGACATATCGTCTTTTTTCTTCAAGGCCAGAAATTCATTTTCTTTTACCAGTTGCATTGTCCCCGAAAAGTATTGATCATAAAATATCTTTTTGAACTCCTCCCAAGTCAGCTGGTCATCAGCATGGCCATAGGCAGTCCTCATTATAGTCCACCAAAACTCTGCATTTCCTTTCAGCATCAATATTACTAACCTGACCTTCACATTTTCAGGATATTGTACAGCATCGAACATCTTCTCTATCTCTCGAATCCAAGTTTCTGCGACTAGAGGGTTAGGTCCTCCCTCAAATAGTGGTGGGTTGAGCCTATTGAATCTCTCATAGTATGACTCCATAGACGATGTAGGTCGAGTGGTGATGGAAATCAAGGTTTGCATACTTATTCAAGAAGGAAGTGTCGCTAAACCCTAACCTTAATTTTTGTAGATTTATTTAGGTTATTTTATTTTGTTAGAAATCCTAATTTTGTTAAGATTATGTAATAAGAGTTCTGTTAAGGTTCAAGTCAGCTGTTAGAATCCTATTAGATTATGTTTTTGTTTCTCTATTTAAAGGCTTCACTTATGTGGAGAAAATCAGACCTGAACTATTGATTGAAAAATTGAGTGAATTAAATTCCTGAGTTTTGTTCTTTGTTTTCAATTTTTTTCTTCTTCCTTTTCTTTTGGTTTTGCATCAATTTGATATCAGAGCCTCACGGCCCGATCCTCACCTTCTTCCCGGTTCATTCCTCCCTTTCGTCTCTCTCTCTCTCTTTCTGTTCCATGCCGAACACTCCCCCCTTCTCTTTCTTTTCCTTTTCTTTCTCGGCCAGACCACAACAAGCGGCCTCCATCCCGACTACTTTCCGCAGCTGCAGCTCACAAGAGTTTCAATCGAGCAGGAGGCCCCGATCACAGGCAACAAGCCGCCGCCGGTCGACAGACTGGCTGGAGTCCGCCGCTGTTCTCGATCTCCCATCAGGAGCCTCGATTGGGTGAGAAGTTCTCGACGTTGACCGACGAGAAGGTAGATCGAGTTTTCTTCGCCAGCACCGGTACCCAATGGTTTTCCCTCCCCCAACGCCGCCTTCCAACGGCACAACCCACATCTCCCAGTGCCGACTCCATCCCCGTCAACAGACCGAATCCCCAACGTCATTGCTTCCCCAGTCGGCCTTTTTGTTGCCATCTCTACCATCGACCGACACCGACACCTCGCCTCTCGCCGTCGTCCACCTACCGACCGATGGGTGTGACACCTACATCGAGCCCCTTTGCCGTCTCCTCCCTTCCCGATGTCGAACCCGAACAAACGCATGCCATCTGCCTTTCCGCCACTTCCCTTTCGACTGATCGAACCCCAGCACCATCGACGCCACCCCAATCAGCCTTCCTGCCGCCCCGATCGACCGCCGATCGATGACGTCTCCATCCTCGCCGCCGACTGACCACGAGCATCGCCTGGTTTGTCCTTCTCTACCGACCGTCTTCGTCTCTGTCACCGGCACCACCTACGATCTTCCTTTCCAACATCGTCGACTGGCCGAGTTCCACCGCCCGTCTCCACTGCCCTAGCCGCTCACAGGAGCTACCTGCGACTGTTGGAAAAAAAGAAAAATGGCATTGCGATCTACAGGCCACGTGTTGACCACAGTCCATGGACCGTCGGTCCACAGGCCAAAAAAAAAAACTTGCTCTTCAACCTGCAAGCACTGTAAGATAAAAGGTACGATCCCTCTATTAAAATTTTAGATTTTTTTTAAAATCTTTAGGTAATCTAAATTGCGTAGGCTCCTAATTTTGTTCTTTTTCCCACATATTTGCTATTGCACATATCAAACACCAACATACCTTGCTATTATATGAACTAGAAACATATACAATAAGTTAGACCCTACAATTTTTACTGTAAGCATCATAGTTAAAACTTTAAATACATATAATATTTAATTAATATTAAATTTCTTTTATCATGGCTATTGGTAATCTAAAAGATGCATAAAATGCAATGAAAAAAGAACTAGAATCTATCAAAAATACCCAAACAGCCCTACAAGAAAATTTAAACCAGATCTGCCAGTCATTAGCTCGATTTTATACCGAAATTAGAGAGTTTCGTGCTGATCAAATAAATAGCCATAAGGACATCACAAATCTCATAGATCAACAGATAGAACACCAATTATCCCTAGAAGAGTCAAGAATAGGCAAACAACCTTTAGAAGATTTTTCTAGTAATCAACCTAGTTATCGATCCTCTTCATGAAATTTTAAATCTATTGATGGCCAGAGTCATTTCATGTATGCTAGCCATGCACCCCCGATTTATATAACAGCCCCTCCGATTATCCACCACTCCACGAATAATTTTGAGGATTCTCATTATCGTAGAGAAAAAGAGTATGATAAAGAATATAAAGAATTAGGAGGTTGTGTTAATGTCATGCGAGGTATAGTCACTACTCCTTCAGACTCAGAGATTTGAAAATCCACTAGTATCTTTCATACATACGCATAGTGTGGGGATAAGGTATGTAAACTAGTCATTGATGGTGGTAGTTTTATGAATGTAGTATCTAAGTCTGCCGTTAATCGACTGAAACTGAAACCTCAACTTCATCCTCATCCTTATAGAGTTGCCTGAGTAGATAAAACGTCTCTCCTAATTAGTGAATATTATCTAATGCTAATTCAAATGGAAACTTATTTTGCTGAGATTATGTGTGATGTCTTACCCATGAAAGTTGCGAGCATCTTACTAGGTCAACCTTAGATTTATGATGTGGATGCTCGTTATTTTAGAAAAGAAAATACCTATGTGTTTATGCATAATGACAAGAAAATCAGATTAAATCCTGCTAAGCCTAGCATATCCAAATCTATCAAAGGGGATAAAAACTCTCTTCAACCTCCTAATTCAAAAAGTTGTCATACTTTATCACATAAGAAATTTGAAACAAGAAGTGGAGAATCTAAGACAATGTTAGCTGTCTTTCCCAAGAATGAGATTCAACTGATCTCAGACTCCTAAAATTAAGCCATTAAAAGAAGAATTTAAGGATGAAACCTCAGAAGAAATACCTAATGACCTACCTCCTATGCATGTCATTCAACATGCTATTGATTTAGTTCCAAGGTTAAAGATATCTAATCTTTCACTTTATAGGTTAAATCCTAAAGAGCATGAAGAAACGAGAAAATAAGAAGTAAAGAAGACTATAGTTCTAGTTGTTGATCAATTAGCATATTTTATTTTTTGTCAAAAGAATTCTGATATTCCTTTTATTGCAAAGTTGTTCTTTAAGGAAGTCATTCGACTTCATGCTTTGCCTTCTTCTATAGTATTTGACCATAATATCAAATTCATGAATTATCTTTGGAAGATCCTTTAGAAACTATTTGGGACAAATTTAAATTTTTCTTCATCTTTTCGTTCACAAATTAATGGTTAAACAGAGATTGTAAATAGTAATCTTGGTAAATTATTTAGATATCAAGTTCGTAATAAACTTGAGACATGAAAATTATCATTGTCTAGCACAGAATTTGCCTATACTAATTCAGTAAATAGGTCTATTGATAAAAGTTCTTTTAAAATTATTTATAACTTCAATCCCCGTCAACCTATTGATCTTGTTTTCTTACCTATAAATAACCATATTTTTGAGTTTGCCACTTCTTTTACAAAACAAATTGGACAAAAGATTACTATGAGTAATGAAAAATATAAACTTGCTGATAATACTTATCATAGAATAATGGAGTTTAACGAAGGTAACCATGTGAAGGTTCGTATTCGTCATAAACATTATCTTCGAAATCCATTCAAAAGATTACATGCCCGAGCCACTGATTCCTTTCGTATTCTTTGTAAACTTGGGCCTAATGCATATTTTATAAAATTACCTTCTGATTTAAAATTTATTTTAATTTTCAATATTGAGGACTTGCTACCTTATCGAGGCACATTCGAGCCTCCTACTATGCATGCAAATGATAGCAGGGATCATACTCCATCTCTTCCAGTGCCAGTTCCGATTCTTCCATCGCTTCTATCTTCTTCGGATTGCATTGAATGCATTATTATAGATGAGATTGTTTCTTCTGCTGATGGAGAAATTTATCGATTTTTGGTCAAATGGCACGATCGTCCAAACTTAGGTGCTACTTGGATCCTTGAAGAAGATCTAGAACACATTGATCCAGACATTTTAGAAGTTTACATCAATTTCTCACCAGAGTCGAGTTCTTCTAGCCAAGAGGGAATGATGGGAATTAGGGTTTGCATACTTATTCAAGAAGGAAGCGTTGCTAAACCCTAACCCTAATTTTTTTGGGCTTAATTTTTGTAGATTTATTTAGGTTATTTTATTTTGTTAGAAATCCTAATTTTGTTAGGATTATATAATAAGAGTTCTGTTACGGTTCAAGTCAGCTGTTAGAATTCTATTAGATTATGTTTTTGTTTTTCTATTTAAAGGCCCCACCTGTGTAGAGAAAATCATATCTGAACTATTGATTGAAAAATTGAGTGAATTAAATTCCTGGGTTTTGTTCTTTGTTTTCAATTTTTTTCTTCCTTTTCTTTGGTTTTACATCAAGTGGCTTGAGTCTGTTGCTGTTGTTGAATAAATTGGGCCACTACTTAGCATACTTCAGCAATATCTGCCTGAGTGATTAGTGCATTGGGGGCCCATTCAATTGGCTGGTTTGTCTCTCTCTGCAAAGCTAGCCAATCTTGCTCCTTTGCTTCTAGTAACCAAGTTTGCCAAGGTTTCGTTCTCCCTATCACTCATCGTTTCCTATTCAAAATTGTAGCATGGTTTAACTTGTATGGACAGGCAACAAAAAAAAGTCAAAAATTTACTTATTCTTGCTTAATTAAGTTAGATCTAGCTAAACATGACCTAACTCCCCACTTTAAGTTTTATTCATGATCAAACCTATTGCACTGATAACATAAAATGTCACGCCCCAAAACCAGGACATAACACAACAATGCTACCGAGGGTACCACCCTCGATAACATAAAGACAATATTCATTTTCTTAAATTAAATAACAAATGCATTAGAAATAAAGCAATAAAAAGTTCAAATCAAATTCTTAATTAAACCAAAACTGGTTCAAAGCATCTAAATCCAAAACCAAATCCAAGATTCAAGTCACAAAATTCATAACCTAATACATGTTCATGATCATTTATTAAACTAAGTGCAATTGTCAAAATTTCCAAGCCTGCTACGTAGAGCTCCAAGCCTGGATCCCTTATCGATCCTATCCTTAATTCTCTGTAAAAAAAAAGAAAAGTAAAAAGATATGAGCTACACTAGCTCAGTAAGTAAAACCTACGCTTCCTTACCAGATCAGGCATAAGTTTTTCTATGACAATGCAATATTTCGAAAGTAACAAATATAGCAAATAAAGCATTTCATAGAATATAATATAAAATAGGTTATAAATCAATCATGTATGCCTAAATCATGAAATTTCATAAATATGATTTATAAATCATTCTTGATCATATATTCGTGTCATGTTTTAAAATCTTACTCATAGATATTCATGCTAAGATCATTATTGTACTCATGACAGGGCCATATTTCTTAATCGATAGAATTCTTATTTCTTGTGCAAACTTGAAACCCATTAGCAGGGCCATATTTCTTGTGGATGCTAGCTCCGGGTGTCGACTTTCTTAAAAGAAATTCATTCATACCTATCTGAGAGCCTTTTGAAATCTCTATATCTTTTTCCTAAAAACATACATATATTTAGATGGGAAAACATTAAAATTCATGCATCAATAAACATGTCATTTTCATAAAATATATTTATGAAAGCACTGATCATAATAAAACATGATTTTCACCATGGAATGCTGTACCGGGCCGAACCGCCCGGTACAGCCCAAACCGAGCCGAACTGACAGGAAACCAGTCCGGTTTAGCATTTTTTTCCAAAAAAATATCAAATCGCACTGAACTGCTCGGTTCGGTACGGTTCGATTCGGTATGGTTTGGGATCAAACCGCTCGAAACCGAGCGGTACCAGGCGGTTCGGCTCGGAACTGAGCCGTACCGACAAGGGGACAAGAGGGGTGGGGGGTGGGGTGGGCCAGCCAATAATGGCCCTTGCCCCTTTCTTTTGCCTCAGACTCTCAGAGCCTGAGAGTCCGAGAGCGTGATCTCGGACTCTCAGGATGCTGAGTACGAACGAAGCCCAAAAGAATAGAGAAAAATTCAAAAAAATTATCACAACCTCGAAAAAATGATGATTTTCGACCAAAAGTAAGGTAATCTAGTATTATGTTTGTAAATATTTTATTTTTTAGAGTTTGTCCAAAAAATGGTAAGTAAAAAAATAAGAAAAAATCATACCAAAATTTATGATTTTGGTATGATTTCATTATATATTATAGACTTTTGGAAGATCTATGCGGTGATGCTAAAATTATTAATTTTTGTTAATTATATATATTTTAAAAAAAATATATTTTTAGAATAAAAAAATAAAAAAAAAAGTAAATTCATAATATTGTTTATGACAACTGAAGCTATGTATAGTATAATTTTTATGTCCGATTTTAAAATTTTTGATGTATCATATGCATAGTAATCTAGGCTTAATTTTGAATAAAATAAAAAAATAGTATTTAATGTATGTTAATAAGCTTAGAAGAATATGTAGAGTCTATAACATATTTCTACTTGGATCTAAGCTTAAATAAACTATTTAAAATTTTTAATTTTTTTTATATTTTTTAATTACTTAAATAATAAAAAAATATAAGATCTTTCGATGAAAAATTTTAATTTTTATATGTAATTATTAAAATGATATATTTTATTAAACATGCAGAAATGAGTAAAAAGAAGGATACAGAGCGTGATATTGGTTGGGAGCATGGCAAGATGCTCTCGGCTCGACATCATTGGAGATGCAAATAGTGCAATACATAGTTCAAGGGAGGAGGGATGACTAGATTAAAGCAGCATTTGGCTGATGGTTACCTCGATATGGCCATATGTCAAAAATGCCCGTAGGAGATCCAATAGTTGATGAAAAATATCTTACTGATTTTAAATCAGCAAAGGAGAAGGCCAAGTAGAAGAGAGTAGAGGTGGACCGTTGAGCTGCAGAGCCACCTTATCACTCCAGAGAGTCAAAACAGGCCTCCGCTCCAGATGATGAGGCACAGATAGAGGCTGCCATTCGAGCATGGATGATCAGTACCATATGGAGAAAATAGCCAGATGTAGAGAACGATTTGGATCGTCATACTATGAATTGAGATCCGGCTCTTCTACGACTGCTGAGGGAGAATCCAAGTTCAGGACCACCTCAGTCAGGGAGATATCCAGTAGAGGCAGGCACAATATTTCATCTATGCTGGAAGCATTTGGTAGTGAGAGGTCCTCCAGGGACATGCCAGTAGGAGCACCATTCATGATTTGGATCCACATGTTTTTCTCAGCAAAGATTCAAAACAATAGAGGATTGACAATATGTTGAAGGATAAGAAAAAAAACATATAGCGAGCTATTAAATCATGATTTCATTTTAGCCACATTCCAGTAAATGCGGCAGGTAATACCTACTATCGGTCTGTCATTTCAGCCATATAGGCTGTCGGTCCAAGTGTAAATCCCCGAGCACTAAAGGATATTTATGGTCAACTTCTTGATGATAACAAAGAGGAGCTTCAGAAATAAATTTCTTATAAGAATAAATGGCCTACATACGGATTGACGATGATGTGTGATGGTTGGACCGGTCCTACCAGGCGAAGCATCATCAATTTCTTGACTTATTATGATGAAAAAATATTTTTTCACAAATCAATTGATGCTTGAGATAAGATGCACGACGTTACGTATATCCTTAGATTGATGGAGGTGATTGATTCAGTAAGAGCAGAATGTCGTACAGGTCATCATAGATAATGGACCGCAATATAAGACCGTCGGAGAGTTGCTGGAGCAACGACCACATATTTACTGGACCCCATGTGCTGCACATTAAATTGATCTCATGTTGATGAATAATGGCAAGCTTCGTAGGGTGTGGCAAGCAGTGGACTCAACCTAGACTATTACTAGATTCATTTACAATCATACATGGGTCTTGTCATTGATGCGAACATATACTAGGAAAGAGATTTTGAGACCGAGCGTCATCCGATTTGTTACAAACTACATAGCACTTGATAGCCTTCTGGAGAAGAAAGCAATATTGCGTCAGATGTTTGTCAGTGCCGAGTGATAGGAGAGTAGATATGTGAGAGCTGATTCTGAGAGAAGTCATGTGGAGAACTTGGTGATTGATTAGTCATTTTGGCAACGGGCTGATAAGATAGTGAAGGTTATCAAGCCATTATATGAGGTGCTTCGCACCATGGATAGTGAAAGATACCCCCGGATAGACTTTTTGTATCACATGATGGAGAGGACAAAGAAACATATCAGCGAGATAGATCCAAAACATGATCAGGAATATATCAACATTATCGAGCGCCGCTGGAACTATCAGATGGGTAGGAATTTGCATCTAGCCGGTAAACACAAATCCAAGAGTCCACTAAAAATTTCTCTTCTACTTGTATGAATCTACTCATTCATTTATAAAATTTATCTACAGCATACTATTTGAATCCGAGATTCCAGTACACCATTCCTGTGATAGATATGGATAATGAGCTTCTTACTGCTCTTCGTAATGTGATATATAAGATGGTGGATGATCCAAAAATTGCATTGATATGTCTGCAAGAGGTATGTTAGAGAAGATGAGATATGAGTATTTAATATTTTAACCAAATTTAGTCTGCAATCAACTACATATTTGTTAATATAATAAATATATTTTTCACAGACGAAACAGTTTAGAGAGAGAACGGACAGCTTTGGAGTCTCATCGGCTGTCGTAAGCAAAAAGAAAATAAATCCAGGTAAATTACATATCAATAATGAGAAGACTTTACATACCTACAAATATCATGGCATATGATAAATAATTTTGGTTAATATTCTTGCAGCTGAATGGTAGATTCATTTTGGATAGTTTGCAAAAAATTTGAAAGCTGTAGCCATCCGCATTCTTTCCCAGACAGTCTCCTCTAATGGCTGTGAGCATAATTGGTCGACTTTTGCCCTTATCCATAGCAAATAGAGAAACTGTCTGACACAAGCGCCTCAATGATCTTGTATATGTTCATTATAATCTAAGGTTGAGGTTAAAATGTATTCAGGATGAAGTACAGCTAAAGTACATGGATCTGATGTTGGGTGATTATGCTGATGGAGACGAGCATCCGATGATTGGATGGCTTGCAAGCCAGCAGTAGGAGCCAAAGTTTAATGAGCCGGGATCTCCTCTATGACTAGCCAGTTTAGTAACTAGGAAGATCAGGATGGATCCAGGGTGATGGACAGATACAAATATTCTACATAGGATTCCAGCTGATCAGCCACAGCCTGAGGATACACAGAGAAGTCATTCATCATATGACTCTATGTTCGATACATCCTTCCCAAATGTTTGAGCGAGAATTTTTGAGACGAAGCCGACCATCTCAAGCAGGAAGAAAAGATCCATCCTCTCAAATGCAGCAAAGTAAAAAAAAGGATAAAGTAAAAGGAAAGATAATTGCAACATCCTCGAAAGTGCAGGAGTCAGCTAGCTCAGATTTGGAGACCAAGATGAGTGATGATAGTAGTGACGAATCTGATGATCAGGAAGGGACTGGAGGACAAGAAATTATTGTTCATGAGATGCAGCCGCAGGACGGTATTGGATTCATCGGTGAGTCTCAGTTTACACATGCTATACAAGATAGGGACCACGGTGCATGAGCTGATAGAGGCCATGAGAATACTATTTCATATAGACGACGGCCTCCAGAGGTCGTCCAGCACACAATACAGCTGCAGATGATTTGGCACGTGACATAGGATCCATGGATGTATCTGGATCATCCTCATATTCTAGATCCTACTACGCGCAGGCAACTTATGATCCATATGGATATGGAGATGATGCATCCGAGACATCGTCTTCCAGTGGCTACTATCCTATGCAGCTTGGAGCTTCTTATGGATCGGATTTTGCTGCTGGCATATTTGGATGGTCTCCTTCACAGCCATATCATCATCCCAAGGACACCTCTCAGAGCCAGAGTTTGAGTGAGAGATATGAGATGTCTTACAATCCAGAGAGGTTATCTTATGGAATGAATATTCAGGACTATCGTGATGGTTGGATAGAGAGATGGACTGATGTTCCTCCGGAGTATGAGAATGATCCGGATATCCACGAGCATCATAGATACTCGACAAGATTTTAGATCAGTAGATATCTTGAGATCAGTAAATTATTTTTTTATATCTTGGAGACTTGTATATTAAATATATTTAATGCATTATTTTAGATTTTTTTATTTTAGTTTTTGGAGATGTTAGAACTTAGAATTATTATATCACCCTAAATTAATTTAAAAATTATAAAAAAAAAAATAGAATAAAAATTAAGTTGGGAAAAAAAATCGATATGCCGTGGCGTACCAGTCGGTACGGCACGATACTGTACCGTACCGATCAGGAATCGGTATAAAAACTGGTACCGGTTCCTGAATCCTTGATTTTCACACATCATATGCTGATCCTCATTTTATGAAAAACATGAATTTATAACAATAGTTCATTTGCATAAAAAAAGAACATGGTAATTTGAAAATAAGTAAGAAATATAAGATTCCATTTATCGATGATCGTCCTAGATCTTTAGGCTTCGTCGAATGAGTCAGGTATTCCTATTTAAAATATTAAATCTTAATTAATTTTTTATTCAATAAATTTAAAATAATAAAAATAATGGTTGAATGGGTGATCAATCCGATAGACCACTCGGACATAAACATGATTTAGGATCAATTTGCCGAAACCAACACGAGTCCCTAGAAAAGGAAGGTTCAACTCGATCTAAGACCTATAGATCATCTTAGAGAGAGAAAGTAGGTGAAGCGACATGAGAGAAAATCCTAGAGATTCAAGAGAGAGGTATTTCTCTCTTTCTTCTTTTTTTCTTTTCTTTTCCTTTTTCTTTTCTTTTCTTTTCTTCTGTTTTTCTTTCTTTTTCTTTTCTATTTTCTTTTCTTTGGCCGAAACAGGGGATGGAAGGGGGGTGGCTGGTGCTTCAGTAGGGTGCAATGGCATAATCGGCAGTCCGGTGGTGGGTGGCAGCAAGCAGAGCAAGGGATGGCCGGTAGTAGATGTCCGGCCATCAAAAAAAAAAATTTAGGAAAAATAGGGGACCGCCCCTTGTCTTTCATTTTTTTTGGTCATAGGCCGACTACTGGCGGCCGAGACTTCCAGAGGTGGGTTGCTGGTAGGTGGGGTCATGAACCAGAGGTACGGCATAGCGAGCGGCGACGTTGGGGGCCGAAAAAAAGAAAAACAACTCGATTAAATAGGGAAAAAATAGGGGGCTTCATCCACGAAGCCCTTTCGATGAATCCGGTGGCCGACGGTCGAGCGCAAGGACATGGGGGAAGGGGAGAAAGAGAGGAAGAGGCGTTGTGGTTTACTTTGGCCTCCGATCACTTTTCTGGCAAGATTTTTAGGCGAGCACAAGAAGGGCGTTTGCGGCTTCAATAGGAGAAGCGGGAGAAGAGAGAAGAAAGAGAAAGGAGAAGGCCGGTGTTGCTCGATGGCCTTGAAGAAGGGAGAGGGAAGGGTTTTATAGAAGATCTCCTAGGGCTTGGAAAGCCTTAGGAGTCCTAATCCCAATCGGGCATGAGGAGAATAAGACTCTCGTCGGGAGTCTTCGTTCATTTCTCCTTTTTTTTTGGGGAGGGGGGTCCTACTAGGCCAGTTATTACAGTCACCAGCACTTTGAAAAAACTAACTGGTTTGGCAGCTTATGGCTAGTCAAATTGTTCTGGTCTTATGTGAAAAAATCAGACCAGCCAGGCATTTGATTCAGTGGTGCTCCAGTAAGGAACCAACTTGTCAGATCCTTTTTTCATAACCATGCCTATGACAAAACCTTGATGGAGCCTTAGATTCCTCAAGCAATAAGTACAGAATATTTCAAAAGAGTGAGCCAGTATGGTCTTGAGAATAATTAACCCTCTCATCAATAATTAATAGGATGAATGTGCTTCATTTGATAAATGGGCATTAAGATCAGGAATGCCAAAGGCAAAATTCTGCACATCAAGCATCAAACCATGTAGAAACATGTTTATATTGCAGGAAAAGCATTCCTTGATAAAAAAAAAACAAGCAAGAGTTGGCAAGATCACCACATACCGAGCCACCATTGTCCCTACTCCATCTCTTGTAAATAATTCTAGCAGCACGGCCCCACTGAGAGTACCATCTACAATATGAACTCTTTGAACTCCACCCTGACGAGTAAAAGAAAATCAGTTTCTAATAATGATTAGTAGATTGCATGGACAAATGAATAATGAAGTATTCTGGCTCTGCAGACCCATTTTGAAGCCACTCTCCTATGACCAGATGGTAAAAATCCAAGCTTTAGTCCCACAAGTCACAAGTAAAACAGTTCCTCCAATTATGGTGGTCCAAGTTGAAAATCCTAACACATGCAGGTGGATGCATCCAACCTAGCATTTCAAAGTTTGCAAACCAATCATGGTGAATCTCCACTAACTCATATTATCGTGGCTTCAGTTGTCAATAGAAAATGTTTGCTTATCCAAGATTCTTTCAGAAAACAACAGCAACTACATGATGATTGATAAAAGAAAACAGATGCATGAAAAAGCTTCTCATGAGACTCAAACTCTCATTGCAGAGGAGCAAATAAAGGGATTTCCACACAACAAATATGTTATATATGTGCTGACATCTTAGGGTGATATCATCATATATCATCTCATCTAATGATGACTTCTATAGAAGCTTAAAATCAAGGAAAAAGGAAAAAAAATCACACAGTGTATATAAAGGAAGGGAGGAAAAAAACATATATACAAAATTATGTAGTTGCAAGGAAGAAAGCCATGTCGCATGGATGCAAACTTACTCTGCACACATATGCTGCAGCAGACAGTTCTGAAAGGTACCCGTTTAATCTGCTCAATTGCTCTTCACCTCCAATAGCAAATTCCTGTTCACCAGAGCATTAGCCATTCCCGTTGTTAAACCCGGCACCATTTTGAAAAGTTGTTAAATTTATTTCTAAGGTGCATTTTTTGGAGAAAATATAGTTTGCTGTTTAATATTTAGATATAAGTCAAAGAGTCAAGTATATATAATCAAAGAGTCAAGTATATATAATCAAAGAGTCATAAGTCGTGCAAGAGTCATGTAAAATCTAAGGGTCATGGTTTGGTGTTCCAAGAGTTAACATTAGATAGTGAGGAGTTCTAAAAGTCACTTTTGTATTTATTAAGGCTGGGTTCTTAAGTTCCCTTATGTAATTATAAATATATGGATAAGAGGTCAATGCAACATAGAGTACTTGGAGGGAGTTATTGTAGAGATCACCACGCGTGATCTTTTTATAAAATAGAAGTCCTTTTCTTGCCTCCAATTTTGATTGTTCTTCTTCTATTTTTGGTGTGATCTTGGGCTAGTGTGAACTTTGTGTTCCACTATTTTGAAGAGGGATTTCCAAGCTCATGAAATCCACTTTTCTTAACAAAAGTTGCATTATACTTTTCTCTATAACCTTTCCCATTCCAAGGAAGTTTGCAGTCTTCTTTTAAATCAAGATAGCATGTACAATGCATATCATCTTCACCTACACCTTGATGTATTTTGCAGCTATTTCACTTTGCTTAGCCCGCTCTCTGATCAACATATCCGCATCTTGGAGAGACAAAAAACGAATGACTTGTCCCTGTTCATCAAGAATTTGACCGTCTGTTATGCAGATCAGTTTATCTGCATTGATAGCCAATGCACAAGCAGTAGCAACTTCATAAGTGCTGCAAAATTCCAACAAATGAAAGTGAGTCCTTGATGATTACAAAAAAGGGTTTGTCAAAAACCTGAGGAAAGGTAAAAAAAGTATTGGAAATGGTGAAGCAAAAGAGAAAAAAACATTTTAGAAGGTTTTAATTAATTGGGGTAGCCAACTGCAGAAAATGCCAAAACAAAGATTCAAGGAGTACAATACATAATCATGTATACATTGTCAGGTAATAATAATATGTTGGCCATATGATGCAGGACAATGCTTTTGCAGGGAGTACATCAGCACATATCCAAGAGTGCTAAGGTAGATACCATGGAGGTAAATATCTGTAAGTAAACATCCAAACAACCCTTGGCCAATCTCAATCTGGTAGATCCAATTGAAAGAAATTCAGGTCTCCTAATTAGCAAAACCAATTTCAGTAGTCTGTGCATCTTTTGAGATATAAAATTATCTGCCAGAAGCACCCTCAGCTGATCTCTAGCTTTCCTAAGGAAGATCTTTAGGGTTAAAGACTAGATGTTCTAGGTAACCTGTGGATAGGAAGAATCAGGGATATATACAATTGCAACTCATACAATTATATTTTTTGACAAGGTTTTGCTGGTCCCATCAAATTGCATCAGATAACTCCATTCTATGGCTTACAAGATCAAACTATTCCTTCTTATGACACGTGAAAAATGAAAATCCAAAATCACCAAGCATAAAAAATGAACCTCATGCTGAAGGAAACTGAAAGCATGTACCAATCTTCATCTTTATTACAAAGCTTTCAATAACACTGCTTGCTTCACCAAGTGACATTCTCGCAATTCATGGCAATTCTATATATAGCCTTCTTGCAATAAACCACTTTACTGTTTTCTTGCTCATCAATCGAACAGCCATCTATTTTTATCTTATCCATCCTACACCAACCTTCAACCTGTCTGATTTCCCTCAATTACATCCTTGTGAAGAGGCTTGATGATATGTTACTTCCTCATCCTATTTGAGAGAAGAGATGGAAATTTTACTAATGAAGCAAAATAGCAACTAGTCTACAAGGTCGAGGAGGAAAAGTCAAAAGAAATAAACCGTTATCTTCACCATCCATCTTAACATTAGTGATAAGTAAATAACAAAAAAATCATGAACATTATTCTGTTCACAAAAGTTTTTATAATTTCAACATTCATATAAGATGTATGCACACCAATGCTTAAGGTAGGATATGATTTAAATCATAGGAGCAAACTTCGGTTTAGGATCAAATTGAAGATAAATAAGATTTGAGAAGTGAGAGCATTTGTAAAGCATTTGCCTAAATCTATAAAAAAATAGAACACCTAAATATCAATATATTCATCTAATTGTTGCATATTACATAATACAAAATATGCATACCAAGAATGCAAAATTTTAGTAGATGCAAATTAATATTGAAATAACATCATTTTAATAAAAAAAGCGATAATTTCTAGGTTAAAGAATGAGAGAAAAGCTACTGCAGACTGGCACTAACAACATCCACATATATTAGTGTTCGAGTTCTGCTTGTGACCATTAAGCACATTGATCATGATCCAGTTAGACAAAGATGGATGCTACTAAACATCATAAGTATCATCACTCCCACTCCTAGCCTTCCACTATTGTTGACTTCTCGGGTTTGTAGTCTTTGCCTAGACCTTGTGCATCTTTAATATCATATATCCTCATGTATTGATGAGATTCATATCAACATGCATCATCCTCAATAGTTAAATATCCGTAAAAGTAATAAGTTCATTTCAGATAAAGTATAACATTTTAATAGTTGATGCAGATGCAAATTGCATGAACCACAGACTAAGTTCCTGGTAAATCATACCTTGCAAGACATCTTTTAAAACAGAAAAGCAAGGCTACATCCACAATCAGATAGAACTGGTATAATTTATAAATCCACTCATAGAAGCTAGTAAGCATACTTGCAATTTAAAACTTCTCCTGAACTGGAATAGCCCAAATTGCTTAGTATAACCATACACTCGTTGTCAAGCCTTTCTTGTACACGTGAAACATATATTTTTTTAACTTCACCAGTTGATCCAAAATCAACACCATCTACAACACCTCTTCTCTGCCAAAAGAGAAGGAAAAGGAGTCACCTACCTGCACTAGTCAAGGAAATGAGATTGCAAAATTTTAAATTTTTAATTTTAAAAGCACCTGACCAGTGCATCTGCTTATAATCTCTATGTTAGCAACCATTCAGAAAAATAAGAGCATTTTTGAGAACAGAACTTCAAAAATTTGCCTTGCCCACAGTCTAATTTATGTCAGAACATTCTACAACCATAGGTAATATAAGAATTGGAACCTTTTCCTTTTCTTTCTTCTTTTTTTCTCAGAAGTGTTAATAAGATTCTTTTTTTTTAAAAGAAGAAGAAGAAGAAGAAAAAGATAGACAAGCAAAAGAACCTCTCATGTTAAGGTGGTACAAAAATGAAGGCCAAATAGAATATAGAGAAAAAAAATCTTTACACCACAAGGGCTTATTGTAGTAACAACACAAGTAGATATGGTAAAACACCAAATGAGTTTCACCCTCCTTACTGCACCTTTCTCAACTTAATGATTTTTACAGAATATTTTCCATCTTCATCTTATCCTCGAGAATGTCTCTTCTGCATACACATGACAACTACCAAATATCATTGGTCTCTATATCCTGACCAAGACAAGTCAAGAGAGCTCAACTCTCTTGATCTCTAACATAGAAGATAATCTAAGAGTCTTAAAGGCAGGCTCTTGTTCTTTCCCTGACTCAGAATAGTAGTACAAAATTTTTCTCCTTGAGTACAACAAAGATAGAGACTTGGGACCTTGTCTATTTAAGTATGAGGAAAATAGAGTTGTCATCCAGCATTAGTTCTAATTTTAAGTTGCTAAAGAGGATATCGTGATGTCAGTTATTAAAGACTGTTACACATAAAAGATAGTATCTACAGGTTGCACATCTTTTATGGAAAAATAAGGAAATGGTGCTGGATAACCCTGAGAAGGGCACATAGAGAATATACTTATTGGTCAAATAGATTATCATCCATAGAATGGTTTTCTCCCAAAATTTTGCTCATCTTTTAAACATATTCCTTGAGTGATATCATTTTATTGGAAAAGAATGATAATCAAATGAATCATGTTTCTGACAAGAATAATGAAAAATAAGACTAGCAACCATGAATCATTGTGCACAAGACATGCAAGACTCACCTTAGCCGCAAGGAAGTTGCCGCTTGCAACATTGGCACCAGGCTCATGCCAACGACTACTAGCACCATGTCGGCGAAGATTCAGTATAGGGGGTCCAGGAGAGAGCTTTGCTTCTAATGTGAGTCGAATCCTCCCACCGGCTTCCATTGCAGCCTCTAATGAATCAGTATCAGTAACTCTATATCGACCTATGTATTTGCTCTTGCTTCCTGAAAGAAGACATCTAAGAGCATACATAAGTATCTCATCTGCTAGGAAATAGAATGACTAAATGTAACATGAGTACGAGGCATGCGCTTAAATAACATCTAAAATAACAACACAAAGACAAGTTACCAAGCAGAACTGTTTGAAAACACAGGCATCTTCTCACCTTTTCTTCAAAGAAATAAGTCCACATAAGACAGCTTTATAATGAAGTAAAATTTTGAGTCAGGCAAGGTTGGCTGAACCGGTACTAGGACCTGATCACCCGGCCACCGGTTTAGTACGACACCATATAGCATACGGTACGCCATGATATGCAAATTGCAAACCATCAGACCTTTTTTTTTAATTATTTTTTAGGGTTTAATGAGAAATTCTTAAGTTTTGGGGCTTTTTGAATGATTTTAAGTTCTATCACCTCAATACACCTTAAATGATGCTTTGTGACATTTTGAGTGATTTTTCTCTGTCACCCCATCCTTGCACTGAAACAAATCAAACAATACTAATTTGCAGAGGCAAAAACTTTAAAAATCTATGTCATTAGGTTATCTATCCCCAACTTCTACATTTGCATCAGGCCAAAACCAAAATATAAAGAAAAAAGCCAGTGATCTTGGCTTTGCACACTAGAAGCAACATGAAATATCCTTAAAAAATCAATTCGTGAGATGTGACATTAAATGATAATGTCACACCCTGAACCCAGTAACCGGCTAGGATATGTGATGGCCGCAAATTCCTTAGGACAAAGCCCTAAAGAATACGTAAGATCTTAAAATTCATTACAATCTCAAATTCTCATGAATACTATTGATCTTAATTCATAACAAATATTCCACATTAACAAATATTAAATCTTTACAGTGTACAAAACTCAGTCATCCAACTGTTATTGATAATGCTTTATCTAATCAATCACAAATTCAATTCCTTCAATCATCTGATAGGTATCAATGATGCTCTATCTATTCATCCGTTCACCCATGAACCCAAGCCATAGCCAATCATAAACATCTTGCAACTCCAAGAAGAACAAGAGAAATGGAGGGGGCTAAGCTTTATAGCCCAGTAAGAATCTCTACACACTCATTCGAATATAATAATAATTTGAAAATAATATATGAACAATATCAAAAGAAAATATAAGCTACAAAATCTCGTATTAAACATCCAGTATAGCTCAATACCTATATATACAAAAACATACATCAGACACCATCAAATATCCATCTTTTCAAAACTATTACACCGCATATATTTCATTAAGTAAAACCTTTTTTACTTAATTATGATTTCATATCTTTTTATCCATATCTCGTAAACATGATCAAGATCAATCAACAATTATCTTTAGGGTTTTGGACTAATCACGATCACGCTCCAATCCATGACTGGCAAATCATAAACCATGCTTCAACCCATGATAGCAATCCATAATAACCATGCTACAACCCACGGTGCCAAACCAGAATAACCATGCTCCAGCCTGCGGAGGCAAACCAAAATAACTACGCCCTAAGCCCCGATGGCAAACTAGAATAACCATACTTCAACTCGCAATGGCAAACCAAGAATAACCGCACTTCAGCCTATGGTAGCAAACCAAGAATATTCACACTCCAGCCTGCCATGGCAAACTCAAGTACCATATATCTACCCATGATAGGGCTATTCTCGGTACCATGTTTCTGCCCATGGTGGCCTATTCTCAATACCATGTTCCTGCCAATAGCGGACTATTCTTAGTGTCACATTCCTGCCCATGATGAGGCTATTTTCAGTTTAACATAAACGGTCCAACCATCTCTTTCTTGATCATCAATTTACTAAATCTTAATTATGCCAAAAAAATATTATAAATATTATATTTCTTCAAACTTCTCAATAGCTAGTATCACGATCCAAACCAAGATTTTTGGTACCGGTACCGATGATCGTGCCGATCGTCGGCCAGTACAGTACCGAACCATACCAACATGCAGTACGGCAGGCATGTTGATTTTTTTCTTTGAAAAATTATTCAATATTTCGATTATTTTTTTGAAAGAAATATTTAAAATATTATTTAGTGACATTAATTAATATTTGTATCACTCGAAAATAATGTTAATTGCATGTGATACGAATCTAAGTATGACATAATATTATTTAGCATCTTAAAAAAATCAATACATAGATGATAGATCAATACATAAATCAGATATTATTGAATTCTAAAATGCATAAATCAATTAAAAAAATCTAAAAATACTAAATACGTACCATTCATCAAAATCCGGTAGATCATCGATGTCCATAAATAGTATGATCATTTATATATTCAGAAGGAACATCAATCCAGCTTTTTAAGGATCCGTAAGGCAGGCGTGCTGGATCATAACTCACCCTCGAAGTATCACTGAGGTCCTAGCTCTGAGCGGTATCCTTGGACTGATAGCATGATTGTGAAGGAGCCCATCTAAATATATCAACAGCAAAATCCGATCCGTAAGATACTCCGGACTGCATAAAATATTAGCCACTAAAAGATGTCTCCGATGCACCATATCCATATCCATAAGGATCACAGTATGGCTGTGGCTACGGATATGAGGATCCAGAATACGAAGATGAACCTGATACATCTATAGATTCTATTCCATTTGCGAGGTCATCTACAGCTGCATCATATCCTAAACGACCTCGTAGAACCCGTCGTCTATATGAAATTATATCATTGCGGGCTCTATTAGCATGTGCACCGTGGCCCCTATCCTATATGGCGTGCGTAAACTGAAACTCACCAGTGAATTGAAGACCACCAACTGGCTGTATCTCCTGTCTTTCAATCCTTTCATGATCATCGAATCCATGACCAGCTGAAGAACTACCACTAGTGTTCCACCTAGTATCTGAATCTGAGTAAACTGAATGCTCGTGCTCTACTAGGACTGTACTTGCCTTTTCTTTTCTTTTGCTCATGTCTTGCTTTGGCTGCCTAGACTGTGAGAGTTAGAGTTGGGCATTGGACCGGGCCGACCCGACCTGGCACGAATTGGGCCATGCCAGGCACGACCCGCCTAGTACTGTAGCGGGCCGTGCCATGGCATGGCCCAAATCTAGGGGTCGATCTGGGCTGGGGGTTTGGTGGCTCATGGCCCAAGCTCGGCACGGCCCTTTAGGGCCTGGGCTGGCACGGCCTGTAGGGCCAAGCACGACACGGCATGTGCTTAGGCCCAGCACAGCTCGCATGCCAGCCTATATAAGCCGTGCCAAGGCATGGCCCATTTGGCATGGTATATTTTTAAAATTTTTATTTTAAAAAATAATTTTTATAAAATAAAACAAGTTGGGGGATAAATAGAAAAGATAAGAGATATTGAAATTTTTTTGTAAAAGTAAAAATCATCTTATAATAGTGAAGGGTTTGGTATAGACCCCTACCAATTCATTAATATAAATCAAAATTATATAAAAGAGGGACGGGGACTAGGCCTAACCTCTAGAATACAAAGAGAGAGAAGAAAATAGAAATAACTCACCTCAATAAATAAAAAGTAAAAATATACAATTTTAAGAAATTAAGAATTGAAAATAAATCTTACTAATTATCTATTATGTTTTTGTCATCCTCATCATTAGATTCAGTATCATGTCCTCCTTTGTCTTGAAGTCTTGCCTCCACATTCAGTAGATCTTTGAAGTAGAGCAGCATCTCAATTGTCTCGCCCGTCATCTACTCTTCATCCAAAATGCACCGACCTGCACTAAAAGTTAATTCTGATGCTATTGTAGATATTAGCACAGCTAAAACATCATGTGCAATTGCAAATATAATAGGATATTGATTTTTCATACTCTTCCACCAGGCCAACACATCAAGATTTTCTATTTGTTTTTTATCTAATGCAAAAAAGATTTTATTTTGTAAATAAAATTCTAATTCATTGCTTAAAAATGAAGAAGATGCATGTGAATGTCTCTTATGTGCAAGAAATGAAAAAATAGATGATGAACGAGAGATACTAGAAGTTGATCGTGAAGATGATGTGGACTGTCTAGATTCATGAATCTTTTCATGATATAATACAAAAATATCATGAAATAGCTGAGTTATCTCAGCTTTAGATGCTTTGGAATCATGATTCATACATTTATCAATTTCATCAAGTAAAATATGTATACCACTTAATTTGATCCATAGATCAAATACAACAACTAAGTTATACATGGCACATACCACGTTCCAATACTGATTCCATTTCTTTTTCATTTCATAAATAATAGGCATTAAAACATCATCATATCTATATTGTGCAAATTAACCACAAATTATATATGCTTGTTATAAAAATGTATAATAAGTTAGAAAATAAACACCAAAAAGAGTATTTATAGCATCATAAAAACTAACTAAAAAATCTTCTAAATTTTTTTCTTTTTCCCAATCATTTTCAGTCAAAATAAAGCCTAATCCACGATTATTTATATATGCATTTAATAAATTTTTGTATGGATACGCATCATGAATCATTGTATATGTAGAGTTCCAACAGATAACCATATCAAGTTTAAATTTTTTGAAATGTTTACAGTGGTCTAGACATAATTCTTTAAATTCTTGTAATCATACTCTTGAAGCATGGATAAAAGATATCGCATTCCTAATTTTTGCAATTATATTTTGAACCATGCCCATTCTAGCTTGAACAGAAAGATTCAAAATATGACATGCACATCTAATATGAAATAATTTTTTATTAATAATGGAATGAAAAGAGTCTTTCAATAATTGGATAGCTACATTATTATTAGATGCATTATCAAATGTAACAGACGTAATTTGGTTACTAATACCATATGTAGCCGCAGTTTGATAAATAGTATTGAAAATTTGTTGGCCAGAATGGGGATAATCAAAAGAAAGAAAAATAAGAATATACTTATTTAATTGCCAATCATTATCTATATAATGAGCAATGACAGAAATAAAAGACATACTACCTATAGATGCATTCCATATATCAAAAGTTAATGATATTTTTGTATTTAAGGTAGAAAGAGTTCCAATTAAATTATCCTTCATTGCTAAGTAATTAGTCATAGCTACTTTTCTAAATGTATATCTACTGGTTCTTCTATAAGCGGGTTGTAAGGCTAATTGAACATACTCTTCAAAATTAAAAGATTCGCATAAGCTAAAAGGTAATTCATCCCTGACTATCCATTTTACAAGTATTTTTTTTTTAATTTTCATGATTATAAGCAAAAGTTCCAATAAAAGCACCCCTTGTATATTAAGAGTACTTTGAATACGAGAATCATTTATCCTATGAAACTCTTGATGTCTCTTCAAATGGCCAGCTCCTCCAGTACTGGCACAACTATATAATGTGGCACATTTTTTACATTTTGCCTTATAGACTCCATCAATCAAAACTCTATCGAAATCATTCCATACGGCACTAGTTCTCTTACGACAAGAGGATTCAGCTTAACCAGAAGGACCTTCAGAGAAAGTAGGAAGAAATTCTTCCTCAGAAATAGGAGAAATGCCGGCATGCCTAGCGGCACCGGCAATACTCTCATTATCATAACTTGCCATCTAAACTGAGTAAATATAAAAAAATAAAAACTAACCAATAACCAGTAAAAAAAAATTGAGTAAAAGCTGTAGAGCCAAAGAGGAAAAAGAGATAAAGTAGAAAGTTAGAGAGCTGAAAGAGGAAGGCTGGGCCAACGAAGAGTCGGAGAGCTGGATTTGTGGAGCTGTCCTTGAACTCTGACCTCCAAAAGAGGGATGCTTCCTCCTCTTGTATGACTCTTGAATTGCTAAACTATAATTACTACTTGCTAAATATTGAATGGAAGAGAGAAAAATTACTAGAAGAGAGAACAAACAGAAGTAGGAAGATTAGAGAGGGAGAGAATTGGTTTGATGAATTGATGTGGTGAGAATGAAAAAGAAGAACCCTATTTATAGAAGTCCCAAAACTTTTATTTTCCCAAAATACCCCTCAATCTAGCCTTTTTTGACTGTTGGAGGGGTCAAAATGGTAGAAACAAGAAAAATAGCCGTTATGACCCCTTAAAAAATTAAAAAAAACCTAATTTAACCATTATAGGCCGTGTTTGGCTTGTTTGGAGCCGTTATGGGCCGTGCCAGGCATGGTCCATTTGAGGCTGTTACGGGCCGTGCTAGGCACGGCTTGTTTGGAGCCGTTACGAGCCGTGCCAAGCATGGCATGGCTTGTTTGGAGACATTGCAGGCCGTGCCAGGCATGGCCCGTAATGGTTCCAAATGGGCCATGCCAAGCACGGCTCATTTGGACTAAAAAAAGCAGGCCAGATGGGCCAACGGGCCGTGCCACGCTCAGCCCGTTAGTTCTCGGGCTTAGGGCCATATCGGCATGGCCTGTTTAGTAGATGAGCCATGCCAGGCAAGGCCCGCTACAGTGTTTGGCCCAATGGGCCTAGGCCGGGCCGGGCTGGGCATGGCCCAATGCCCAAGTCTAGTGAGGGTGGATGCTGTGGCGTATCGGCTGGACATCTAGATGGAATGTTGCTGCTTGCCCACTAAGAGGCGTCCACCCCAGCCTCGCTAGCAACAAAACTGGCTGGTCGTGGAGACGATCCTGAGTTATCAGGCTCTAGATTCTGCTGCTGACTCATAACCCATCCAATTG
Organism: Cocos nucifera; assembly: GCA_006176705.1. NCBI lineage: Eukaryota > Viridiplantae > Streptophyta > Magnoliopsida > Arecales > Arecaceae > Cocos > Cocos nucifera. The sequence goes on from QRFJ01000460.1 coordinate 1,533,915, forward strand.
TCAGATCTTCATCTTCATCTTCGGCAACAAAATCACTATAAGTCGGATCTGAGTACTTCAGCTGAACTTTCTCTTCAATCTCAATCTCAGATTGTAATGTACACATACAAGATCGTTGAGACGTTTCTGTTTTAAATGGTTCCTCTGCTTGCTGTAGATAAGGATAAAGATAGACCAATTGCGCTTACATCCACTTGATGAAACCGTCTAGAAGAGGATCTTAATGGCAAGATCCCTCATATGTCGTACAGATCCACCAAAATGCACCCATCATTCAACTGCAAAATAATTGAAAATCAGCAAAATCAAAAATAAGATTGAATATAAAAATAAACTTATTGATATATACCTGGATGCATCTTTGATTTGCTTTTAACCGCTACATTACTTCCAAATGATTCTATGCCCTCCCTAAATATTTTTGTCTATAAAAAAATCATTTGTTATAATGTCTTACTCGTCGAAAACATCGCTAAATTAATAAACATCATTGAATTTAACTTACTTATTCAAGACACATAGCTGCGATGTCTGCATTGGGCTCCATCTTATCTATGACATTTTATAGGATGGACAAAAGCTCTTCATCCATGCCAACCCCAGGTATGGAGTACTGGAACCTTGGATTCAGATAATAAGCTGCCATAGATTGTCATAATTAAGTTTATTTATATAATTTTTTTAAAAATTATTGATTTGCTACTTACCTGCTAAGTGCAACTCCCTATCCATTTGATAACCCCATCGATGGTTAATGATCCTGATGTACTCATATGCATATTTTGGATCTACCATCTTGATTTGTTCCTTTATCCTCTCCATCATATGATATAGGAAGCCCATCTGAGGGCATCGCTCACCATCTACAACCTGAAGCACTTCATACATAAGCTTGATAGCCGCCACTATCCTCTCAGCCTACTGCTAGAATGACTGTCTCATTCTAGGCTCTCCACAGTGCTCCCCTCAATGCTCGCCCTAGCATACCTACTCTCCTGCCATTCACTACTGACAAACATTTAATGCAACTGAACTTTCTTATCAATCAGGCTACCAAATGCTATATAACTAGTAGCAAACTGTGTGATACCTGGTCTCAATATATTACCTCCAACACACTATCGCATCAATGATAAGATCCATGTATGGTTATAAATGAATCTGGTGATGCTCTATGCTGACTTTATTATCTTTTGCACTCTACGAATCTTTCCAATATCCATCAACATCAGATCAATATAATGTATAGCACATAGGATCTAAAAAATGTGGTCGCTACTCCATCAATAACTCTCCTGCAGTCTTATATTATGGTTCATTATCTGTGACAACCTGCACGATATTTCATTCTCCTACTTGATCAATCACCTTCTCCATCAATCTAAGAATGTAGCAAGCATTATGCATCTCTGAGCATAAATAGACTTGTGGAAAAATATTTTTCCATCACAATATGTCAAGAAGTTGATTATGCTTTGTCTAATAGGATCAGTCTAACTGTCACATATCATAGTCAATCCATACACAAACCACTTGCTCTGAAATAATGCAATCCACTTCTCTAAATCCTCCTTATTGCTATCAAGAAGCTCACAATGAATATCTTTTAATCCTGAAGGATCAACACCTAGACCGTCAACCTGTATAGATGAAATGGCAGAGTGATAATATGATATCTACAGTATTCGCTGGAATGTAACTAAAGTGAAACCAAGATCCAATAGCTCACCATATATCCCCCTTCTTATCTTTCTTCAACATAGTGTCAATCCTTTGTTGCTTAGAATCTCTATTAGGAAAGGCATGTAGATCTAAATCATGAATAATGGCTCCAATTGGAATCTTTCTAGAGGATTTTTTCTACTACCAAATGCTCCCAACATGGATGTAAGATAGCTGGTGCCTCTACTAACGTGCTTTCTAATTGAGGATGTCCTCCTAAACCATAACTCAAACTCTGCTTTAGTGCTTCCTGAGCCTGGCCCGCCTTCATAAACTAACAATCCAAAAGAAGCTCTATACTTGGACAGCTCCTCTAGCTATCATTGATCATCCAAACTCATCCAAATAGTAGCATCGATCTGTGCCTGCTCATCATCTAGAATAGATCCTTCCTCTGACTTCCTAAAGTAATAAGAAGATTACTCTATTGCTTGATGGTCTACATCTGCCTTCTTCCTTAAAATCCTTTCCTTCGTTAATTCAAAATCAGCGAAGTGCTTTTTCATCAACTGACGGACCTCCTGCGGACATTTATGGCACATAGCTACATCTGAATAGCCACCAGCCAAATGTTACTTCAACCATGTAACCCTTCCTTCTTTAAATTCTATATTATACCATTTATATTTCCATTGATGCCAGTCTAAGAGCATCTCTCCATGCTCCCAACCAATGTCACGCTCCAGATCCTTCTTTCACGACGGATCTATTCTTAAAAATTGATAAACACATTACTTTAATAATTACGTAAAAATGATAAATTTTATTTATCTAATTTTCTTATTTTTTGAATTATTTAATTTTTTATTATTTTTTAAAAAATTATATTAAAAAATAAAAAAAATTATATTAAAAAGTAAAAAAATTAAAAAAAAGATCTTACATCCATGTAGAATCCTACCATTGATGCTACATATAAATTTTTTAGTCCATGAACATGCATAAAGTGCTACTTTTTTTTAAATTTAGGCCTAAAATACTATGCGCAAGATGTGTCAAAATATTGATAAATCGACATCAAATTTATATCAAAGATAGCTTGTAAGTCCCTTATTAATAATCCGATTTTACAACTTTTTTCAAAATTTAATTTTTAATAATTTTTTATTCTAAAAATATATATTTTAATTTTAAAAATTATATACTTAACAAAAATTAATGATTTTAGTGTCATTATATAGATCATCCACAGATTTACAACATATATTAGAATCATACAAAAAAAATTTGACATAATTTTCCTTTGTTTTTCCATTTTTTATGAAGTTTTTTTTTAAAAAAAAAGAGAGGAAGAGAAGAGAGGGAGCTAGGATGGAAAACATACCTTTAATTCACCTTGTTCCTTCATTTTCTTGCCGTTCCTAGACCGGAAGAGTGACGGATTTATGGGAAGAAAGGAGAAATAAACAAAGGAAGCTGAAAGGCTTCCTCTCTGCCTATCTCCCTTATAAAAAACACCGAACCAGGTGGTTCGGTCCGAAACAAGGCCGAACCGATCGGTTCGGGCCACGTACCACCCCCTTCAGATCCAAACTGGGTGGTTTTTTATTTTTTTTTGGGGTTTGGATTCCAAATTTCACGTGCGAACCGGGCCAGTTGGGTGCCGGTTTGGTTTGGAACGCCCTAAAGCAAATGGTTCAGGTCGATTCTGAAAATGCTGATCCAAACCATCCAAAAAACTATCGATGTTTGATACGTACATATAATATGAAAAATATGAATAATCATACCAGCAATCACATATCCATCCAAATTAGTCACGAGAAATCAAAACCATGCAATACATAAGTAAACATATACAGATGTTTGTGTCCAAGAATCTTTACTTTTATTGATGACACATTAACCTCCTAATATCGATCCACATCTTGATTTACGAACTAGGTGCTAAGGAATCTGCTCGAAGATTTTTTGTCTAGAAAATTATTCTCTTACAGAACCAATTTCAATATTAAAAATAATAAAGAGTAAATAATTCAATTTAAACCTTCTATAACTCGCCAAGGTCCACTCCAAGTCCCTTAAAATTTTTTCTTCTTTCTCTTTCTTTTTTTTTTAATACGTTTTCCTCAACCTAATTAATAAGAGAGAAAAGGGAAGAATTAAATAAAAGAAGGAAGAGAGATAAAATAACATACTCTATCTTTTCTCCTTTAAAAATAGGGCACAAACACCCCACTTCCCCTACCTTCTTTGTTCGGTCATGGCCGTGGAAATAGGGATGGCGACCAATGATGGCACGTAGTGCTGACTAAGCCATGACCATGGCAGTGGCCACAACTGCCAGTCCCTAGTAAAACAAAAGAAGAAGCTTCGGAACTAGCTTAGAATAGGGGAAGCCCTGCTCTAGCCCAAAACCGGTGATTCACCTGCTCCATTCGGCGGCAGTAGGCCCGAAAAAGAAAGGGAATAGAAGGCTTAGTGTCTTACCTAGATTTAACGAGACTAATTGAGGAAAATCGGCAATTTTTTCAATAAAAACCTAAGGAAAAGACTCGAATAAGGGCTCAGAACCTGCGGTGATTTCCTCAAAAATCTGGTGATAAGAATCCATGAAAGAGGGGATCACTATTTATAGATGTGATTAGGGTCATGTTAATCTGAGTTTTCGTGGGTTTTATTCTTGATTTTTGACAGAAATCGGGAAAGAAGAAGACTTCCAGTCAGAGTCCTCTTCCTCCTCTCCTCTCACGTATTTTTCTTTCTTTTTCTTTTCTTTTCTACATGTCAGCCCTTGCTTTAAGATTCATGCTAGAGGGTTAAAAAAATCCAGGTCCTCATGGATACAATCAATTACATGCATTTAAAGTACAACATAAATACAGACATCTAGAATTTTGTTGTGGTGATATCTCTCATAAATGTCCAGATCATTAGCATAATCAAGAGGTATATCAGCCCACCCCTCTAACCAAGCAATGTTATAGTCCTATATTCTCATCCCATAAGATACGTGCTTTGGATTATAACCAATCTCGGATCTCTTGCTGAAACTTTGGCTTTGAAAGGTATCCGTCTGGCTGATAATACAACTATGGAAGGATCCATTCAAATATGTTGGCGATAAAATTTGACCTATAAGGTGCTTCAGGTAACATAAAGTAGTTACTACTAGAAGATGATGTCTCAGAGGCACTAACCCATATTTATATGGTTCATAAGCTGTCTATGGTTATGGGTAATAGGATCTAGTATATGATTCGGAACTTGATGTGTCTATAGAACCTAGTCAACATGCAAGGTCATCTGTAGCTGCATCATGTTCTGAACAACCTCAAGGAGCCCATCTCCTATATACAATCGTATCTTCATGTACTCTACCAGCTTGAGGCACTATAATTCCTATCTTATGTGACATACGTAAACTGAGACTCATCGTTGAATCGGAGACCACCTTATGCTTGACCTCTGAACTTGAGTGAACTAACTCCCCTCTCTCCATCGGAGCTACAATTGTCTTTTCTTTTCCTTTTAAGCTATGCTAAGTAACTGTTTGCTTCCCCTCAGGCCCCTCTTCCTGGCTATCTTAGGAGGATGAATGTCGCCCTTCTATATGAGTCGTCTAGGTAGCATGGTGGCCTCATCTAAGCAACTATCGAACATATCTCAGACATGCAGATATGATGATCAGCTCCCCAGTGATCCCTCTAGATGATCGGCTCCCCAGTGATCCCTCTAGTTGCGGCTAATTAGCTAGAAGCATGCATGAAATGTTGCAATTTGCTTATCGCTTTGCATCCATCCCAGCCTTACTGGCTATAAGCTGGTTGGTTGTAGAGGTGATCCTAGCACATCAAGCTACGGTTCCTGCTGCTAGCCCACAAGCCATTCGATCATCGGATCATCGTCATTCTAAACTAAAACATTATGAATCAAATCCGAGTACTTCAACTCTACTTCCTCTTGAATGCATTTTAGTCTCAATCTTAGATTGTAGTAAACATATATAAGGTGTTGAGGCACTTCTATGTCAGATGCTTCCTTTTCTTACTATAGATAAAGGCAAAGGTGGACATATTATGCTCACAACCACTCGAGGAGACCATTTAGAAGAGGATCCAGATGCCTAGCCACATAAGATTTTTTGCCAATAAGCCAAAATAAATTCACCATTTAACTGCAAAAGCCTTAAAGAAAATTATATATTAGATAGTATTATATTAGTAACTATCTAACATCAAGTAATAGTTATCATTGATATTTAATATACTTGGATTCATACTTTTCTTGCTTACGACAAATGTTGAGACTCCAAAGTTGTCAGTGCCTTTTCTAAATATTTTCACCTCTAAAAACCATATATGATAATACATTAATGATAAAGATAGAGTTAAGTTAACAAAAGCATGTTGCTTAAGTTAACTTACCTCTTGTAGACAAGACTGCAACTTCTGAATCAGGCTTCATCTTGTATATCACATTAAGTAGAGAGGTTAAGAGTTTCTCATCTATGCCGATCCCAAGTATAGTGTATCGGAACCTCGATGTTAGGTAGTAAGCTGCAAATAGAGTTCACAAGTATTTTAGTAAAATTATATATGTACAGAAGCAGTCAAATTTTCAGTGTTCTTACTTCTTCTTTACCTGCTAAATGCAAGTTCCTATACATCTGGTAGTCCCGCCACTGTTCAATGATGTTGATGTACTTTTGGGCATGTTTTGGATCTGCCTCCTTAATCTGATTGTTTACCCTCTCCATCATATCATAGAGGAAGCTCATCTAGAGGTACCTCTCGCTGTCGCTGGTCTAAAACATTTCTTATAACGACTTGATAGCCTTCGCTAGCTTCTTGGCTTGCTACCAAAATGTCTGTCTCATGACCTAGTTCTCTACATTAGTTCTCTCGATGCCGGTCCCCACATATCAACTTTCCAGCCATTCGGCACTAACCACCACTTGGTGTAGGTCTACTTTCTTCTCAAGGAAGCTATCAAATACAATATAATTTTTAGCAAACCATCTCACACCTGGTCTCAAGATCTTTCCTCCTATGTACCTCTTTACCAATGACGGGACCCATATGTGGTTATAAATAAATCTAGTAATAGACTGAGTTGTCTACACTATCCGCTACATGCTATAAAGCTTCCCAATGTCCATCAATAAGCAATTGATACAATGTGCAGCACATGGAGTCTGGAAAATATTTGTCCATCCCTATATTAGAATCTCCCTAGTAGCCTTATATTATGGCCCATTATTAGTGATGGCCTATACGATATTTTCCACTCCTACCTAATCAATCAGCTCCTCCAATCTGAGCATGTAGATGGTGTCATACACCTGATCTGAAACATCAACTATCTTCTAGAAAAAGTCTTTGTGTCACAGTATGTCAAGATGTTGATGATGCTCCACCTAATAAGACCAATCCAACCATCACACATCACCATCCATTCATATATGGCCTCTTGCTTTGGTATGATGCAATCAACTTTTAAAGCTCTCTGTTATTGTCAAGAAGCTCACCATAAATGTCTTTTGATCCTGGAGGATCTACACCCGAACCAGTAGCTTGCATGGAGAAAATGATAGATCTATAGTATGTATTTTCTGCTGCATTCATTAGGATGTCCCTGAAGTAGAACTAAAATCTAATAGCTTGTCATATATCCTTCTTTTTATCCTTCTTCAACATACTATCAATCTTCTGCAGCTTCATATCCCCACTAAGAAAAACGTGTAAATCTAAATCATGAATGGTGGCTCCTGACGGAATCTCTTTGGAGGACTTCTTTCTTCTGCCAAAAGCCCCTAGCATAGATACAATACAACCATCACCTCCACTGATGGCCTCCCTAATTAAGGTCCCCTGAACTTTGAACCATCCCCCTGGATCACAAAATAAAAGTCCCGACTCGTAGTGTGATGGCCAAATCAAGCCCTATGCTTGGTCATCTCATCTTGCTGCCATTGATCATTCAAGCTCACTGAAATGATAGATTGAATCTATGCCTCCCCATTATCTGAAGCGAAGATCTCCTCTGACTCGCGAGAATGAAGGAAGGTAGCTCTGGCACTCGACAGTCCATCTACATCTTCTTTCCTGTAACCCACTCCTACACTGCTCTAAAATTAAGAAAAGTGCTTTTTTATTAGCTATCGGACGTCTTATGGGCATTTCCAACATATAGATATGTCAACATAATTGCTAACCATGTGCAACTTCAACCTGATTACCCCTCCTCCTGTGAACTCTATGTTGCACTAGTTGCACCTTTAGTGATGCCAACCCATGAGCATTTGCTCATAGTCTGAATTAATGTTATGCTTTAGATCCTTTTTTCTCAAGAGATCCATTCTTATAGGTTTAACAAGCACATCAATTTATTAATTATCTAAAACAGTAAAGTTTCATTATCATAAAAAATACAACTTCTACTTTAGAAAATATATCTAAATTATGAAATACATAATAATAATTTTTAATATTTTTTTTATATTTTTAATAATTTTTAATTAAAAATAATTTTAAATGTTATAAATTTTCAAAAACATATTTTCTATTTCAGAAAATACTTCTAAATTATCTAATATATCAAAATATTTATTTTTATTTTTTATATTAATTATACATTTAAATAATTTTTAAATTAAAAAAATTAAATTCTACAATTCCAAGAGAAATAATTTGACCTCAGATTTATATAGAACCCTTTCATCAATATTACATATATTTTTCTGAGCCCATGTACATGCATAAAAGCTGCCTGTTTCTGAATTTTATTCAAATTTGGGCCTAAGCCACTATACGCATAATTGTGTTTAAACTTCAACAAACGAATACTAAATTTAAATTGAGAATAGCTTGTATACCCTCAACAAGCTTCTAACTTTATAGTTATTTTTCAGATTTTATTCTATTTTTTACTTTTTAATTTAAAAATATATTTTTTAATTTAAAAATTATAGATTTAACGAAAATAAAAAAATTTAGTCTCATTGTGTAGATCATCTACATATATACAACATATCATAACATCATACCAAAATTTTCAATTTTCGCATGACCTCCCTATTTTTTCACTTTTTTACCAATTTTTGATCTCGAAAAAGAAAAAGACAAATTGAGAGAGGAAGAGTAGGATTACCTTTAAAACGGCTTGGATCTAGCATTTTCTTGTTGAATATGGGTCTATTGGAGGGATTTGAGTAGATTTTGAAGAAGAAAGGCATGAGAAGTGTTGGGGATAAACCCGTTCCCGCCGAAGTTCGGCTAAATGTTCAGTCTCAGAGTGATTTTGGATGAGCTTCTGTGCTTTATTATACCTGGTGGACCCCCTGCAGTCAAAGCGGCCAAACTCCTCATCTCCAAGCGGTCGGCCCTCCTATGGTCAAACTTCATTCAGACGAATTTGAATAGTGGAAGCAGTTGCATAGGCAGCAAATGGCCTGGCCTGACCGGCTTGGAAACTGATCGGACTTCTCCAGCGATCTCCTTCCGAACTCCTCTAGCGGTCGAACTCCTTTCGGACTCCTTCAATGGCCGAACTCCTTCCAGACTCCTCCCGATTGAACTTCCCGCAGTCGCCCAGGAAGGTCTCCGCACGAATCCGGCTCCACACGGCACGAATCAACTCACCCATAGATCGCTTAAGAGGAGTTCGAGCTCTCCTGGTATTGATGTAACTCAAAGATTCGTCGCCAACTGACGCCTACTCCTCCGAACTTTGACTATTAAATCTCAACGGACTGGCACATCACAACAACAGACACTACTTTCCATAACAAACTCCACGTGGTCCTGAACGGCCCACTACCATGTGGTTACGGCTGTCACTATCAGTTTATTATAGGCTTCGCCTATATAAGAGACCCTCCAGATATGCTTTCTTCTCTAAGCTCTCATCTTCTACTTAAAACTCTGCTCTAAATCTCTCTGAGCACTCCGTTTCTGTTGGCCGAAAGAGCTAACTTGATCGTCAGAGGGTCTTGCCGAAGCCACCACTCCCGACTCCGGACGAGACTTATTTTGCAGGTCACCGACGGCAACCTCGTCTTTTCTGACTCCAGCTTCAAATCTGGCGTCAACCAGATTTCGCACCGATAGAATTGGCACTGGAGGAAGGACTACGGTTCCCTTGTTCTTAAAGGAGTGCTCAGCAGAGATCTTCCTTCTTCTCCTCCATAGTTCTCCTTCGTGGGAAGGATGCCTCCCAAGAAGGCTTCAACCCGGCGGTCAACGGCCTCCGCAGCCAGATCCCATCCAGATCTGCCCACCCCTGCTTCTTCTCCAGCAACTCAAGCTCCACCTACATTAATGGTGGACGCGAGGCAGTTCAACCTACTAGTGCAGCAGGTTCGTGGCCTCATGGAAGCGGTGTAGGCCATGTGGCAATAGCAGCCTCCGACATCGATTTAGTCGGAATAGGCTTCTCCAGAACCTCATGATCCGGTCTGGGGGCGGCTGACTTGGGCTAGTCGACCGGTAACCTTCAAAAAAGAAAAGCAGAGGGCTGAGAACCCCTGCTCTAATCATGACTCTACCCTTGGGGGACTTTGCCCTCATTTGGCCAAAAGACCTTGGAGATCCGCGATCGAGAGGATCTGGATCGAAAACTATAAGAGATGAACCAACAGATCGAAGAACTCCGCCGTGCTCCTCCCTCCCATAGTAATGACATCTGTACCGACCCTCCTTTTTCTCATCGCATCATGCAGTAACCGATCCTGCCGAACTTCAAGCTCCCCCAATTCGAGAGCTACGATGGGACCTCCGATCCGATTGACCATCTGGAGGCCTTCCGGACAATGATGCTGCTCCATGGCGTGTCCGACGCCATCTTGTGCCAAGCTTTCCCGTCTACTTTAAAAGGGGCAACCAGAAATTAGTACTCGGCCCTCAAGCCGAATACCATCTTCTCTTTTGACCAGATGAGCCATCAATTTGTGGCTCATTTTGTTAGTAGCCGCCATCCCAGGCGAGGTTCAAAATCCCTCATTAACATCAAGCAGCAAGAAGGAGAATCCATCCGAGCTTATGTCAACCATTTCAATGCTGCTGCGCTGGAGGTCTGAAACCTGGATCAATCTATTGCAATGGCCACGCTAAAGGGCAGCCTTCAGAAAAACAATCTGTTGTTTTCCCTAGAGAAGTACCTCAAGAATTTTGCCGATATGCTGGCTCGGGCTGAGGGGTATGCCCGAGCAGAAGAGGCCTTCAAGGCCAAGGATAATGAAGCCGCTGGAGAGCGGCAAATTGGCGAGCCGGGCAGGCCCGCTTAGGAAGGAAAGCCGAGTGAAGCTCGACCGCGCTTCCGAACTCTCCCTAAGCGCAAGCGAGTCCGAACTCCTCAGGCTCGAAAGTAAGGAAGCCCTAACAGAAGGACACGGCGGGGCTCCCCCTCCGAAGGTTCCATAACTATGCCCCCCTCAATGCTCCGAAAATACAAGTACTTATGGAGATAAAGAAGCAACTGCCTAAGCCGGAAAGGATGCGCTCTCACCCCGACAAGCGTAATCCTAACAAGTATTGCCTCTATCATCGTGACCACGGTCATGATACAGAAGAGTGTATCCAGCTTTAAGACAAAATCGAAGAGCTCATCAGACGAGACAGGCTCGGCCGATTCCTGCGACGTCGGCCCGAAGGGCAGGAAGATCGACCGAGGGCACTGCCGCAGCCAGAACAACCAAGAAGAGAGTAGGGGCTAGATCGACCACCCTTCGGCATCATCAACACCATCTCTGGGGGACTTCGATGAGGGAAGGCTAGCGGACCAGCAGAACCTGGGAAGAGACGGAGAACTAAGGAGCCCATTGCTTTCACCAACGAAGATGCCCAAGGAGTTCAATTCCCGTATAATGGCGCGACTGTAATCTCTTTAAATATTGCTGACTATGATGTGCAGTGCATTTTAGTAGATAATGGAAGCTCTGCTAATGTTTTGTTTTACGATGCTTTCTCAAAAATGTCTTTACCTAATAATCACTTGGGACCTATGAACTCCCCGTTGGTAGGCTTCAGTAGCGATACCGTGCTAGTTAAAGGCATAATAACTCTGACTATGGCTGTAGGGCAACGCCCGAGGCTGACCAAAGCGCAGATCGATTTTCTAATCGTAAAAGCTCCATCTGCTTACAATGCTATTCTTGGCTGACTTGGTTCGAACGTACTCCAAGCTATGGTATCAACCTATTACTTAAAGGTGAAGTTCCCAATGAGCTGCAAAATTGGAGAGATTATGAGAGACCAGGCCTTACCAAGGCACTGTTACTCCATTGCCCTACAGAAAAAGACCCAGCCCGACCTTTGCCTTGTTGATAGGCTGGATGTCCGCAACGACCTTACGAAGGAGTGGGGCAAGCCTATGGAAGATCTTGTAGCCATGTCCTTGGATGACGGGAACACAACACACTGTGCAGATTGATTCCAACTTGGGGGATGAGGTTTGAGAGCAACTCATCTCCTTCCTTCGAACGAACGCAGATGTCTTCGCCTGGGTTCCAATAGATATGCCGGGAATCGATGCCGAGGTCATGAAACATCGGCTAGCTGCTGATCCTAAGTGTCGGCCAGTAAAAGAAAAGATGCACAACCATGCTCCGGAGAGGCAAAAAGTAATTGCGGAAGAAGTCGACAAGCTCCTCAAGACTAGATTCATCCGAGAAGTTAACTACCCGAGCTGGATCTCGAATGTGGTGCTCGTTAAAAAGGCGAATGGCAAGTGGATGATGTATATAGACTTTAGAAAGCTTAACAAAGCTTGCCCAAAAGACATCTACCCTTACCCAGGATTGACCAGTTGGTGGATGCAACCTCGGGCCATAAACTCCACACCTTCATGGACGCCTTTTCCGGCTATAACTAAATCTGGATGGCGCCAGAGGATGAGGAGAAAACCGCTTTTGTTACTGACTGTGGTCTTTACTGTTACAGGGTTATGCCTTTCGGACTAAAAAATGTAGGGGCAACGTACCAGTGCCTGGTCAACAAAATCTTCAGGAAGCAGATCGACTGAAACATGAAGGTGTATGTGGATGACATGCTCGTCAAGAGCCGGGCTTCAATAAATCACATCACTGACCTCAAAGAGACTTTCAGCGCACTTAAGAAGTACAAGATGAAGCTGAACCCAACCAAATGCGCCTTCGGTATAACCTTCGGGAAGTTCTTGGGATTCATGATGTCGAGGCGTGGGATTGAGCTGAATCCAGAGAAAATCCGGGCTATTCAGGAGATGACCACTCCAAGAACTATCAAAGAAGTTCAGTGCTTGACTGAAAAAGTGGCATCCCTAAACCACTTTGTCTCAAGATCAGCCGAGCGATGCATGTCCTTCTTTCAAGTTCTCAAACAGCCAAAGAGCTTCTGTTGGACGGCAAAATGCCAACAAGCATTCGAGGAACTCAAAAATTACCTCGGCTCGCCCCCACTGATGACAAAGTCTGAGTCCGAAGAAGAATTATTCTTGTACCTAGCAGTCTTCCCGACAGCCCTGGCGGCGGTCCTGGTTAAGGAGGAAGCGAAAGTACAGCAACCGATCTACTACATAAGCCGAGTCTTGAGGGATGCAGAGACCAAGTACTCTAAGTTATAAAAATTGACTTACTCTCTTCAAATTACTGCAAGGAGACTCCAACCTTACTTTCAAGGGCACACCATAACTGTCCTCACGAATCAACCAATTAAAGCAGTTCTTCATCGATCAGATGCCTCCGGAAGAATAGCAAAATGGACAATCAAGCTTACAGAGTTTGACATCAATTACCAACCCCAGCCGTCGATCAAAGCTTAGATATTAGCAGATTTTGTAATAGAATGCACCATTCCAGATGAAGCCGAGCTTGAACGGTACGAAACCAGCATTCCATGGTTGCAGCCGAGTCCCCCCGAAGAGAACGCCGACCTTCCCGAAGGCTCTTGAGCCCTGTACGTGAATGGTTCATCCAATGCTGCTAGAGCAAGCGCGGGATTGGTCTTAGTTAACCCCGAGGGAGTTATCACCGAATATGCACTACTCTTCGAATTCCCTACAACTAATAATGGGGCCGAATACGAAGCTTTAATCGTTGGGTTAAAAATAGCAAAAGAGTTAAAAGCAGATCGGCTTTAAGTCTACAGTGATTTCCAACTAATGGTCAGACATGTCAGCAGCAATTATGAAGCTCGGAAGGAAAGCATGATAAAATATCTTGAGAAAGTGAAAAACTTGACTCCGGCCTTCAACAGTTTTAGTATTCGACAGATTTCGATGATGGAGAATATAAGAGCCGACCTTCTCTCTAAATTGGCCACTTCAGCCCCGACTGAATTGCCTAAAGAAGTATTTTTCGAAATCCTAAAGGGCCCAAGCTTAGAGGAGTCGCCGCCTATTATGCAAGTAGAGCATGAACTGAGCTGGATCGATCCGCTACTTGCCTACCTCAAGGACGGAGCTCTCCCTCATGATCCGAAAGAAGCTCGAAAACTCAAAAATCAAGCTTCCCGATATATTCTGTATGAAGGCAAGCTATATAAAAGGTCGTTTTCTCTACCGCTCTTAAGATGTCTCCGACCTTCAGAGGCCGACTTCTCATGAAGTTATGTTGGAGCCAGATCCTTGTCACAAAGACTACTTCGAAAGGGATACTATTGACCAACATTGTACCATGATTCCATAGAGTATGTCAAGAAATGTGACCGCTGTCAGAGAAATGCAAACATACAAAGACAGCCGACCTCCGAGCTTACTCCACTAAGTGCACCGTGGCCATTCACGCAGTGGGGAATGGATATACTTGGCCCCTTTCCAATGGCATCCGAACAATGGAAGTTTCTTATAGTTGCAATCAACTACTTCACCAAATGGGTCGAGGCCGAACCATTGGCAAAAATTACTGAAGCCAAGGTGTAGGACTTCGTCTGAAAGTCAATTGTCTGCCAATTCGGTCTGCTCCGAACTCTCATAACTGATAATGGACGGCAGTTTGCTAGAGTAAGATTTGCCGAATTCTATGAGGATCTGAACATCTTCCATCATTTTACATCAGTCGTCCACCCACAAGCAAACGGAAAGCCGAAGTAACAAACAAAACCCTGCCGCAAGGTATCAAAGGAAGACTTGAAAGAGCGAAGGGGACTTGGGTAGATGAACTCTATCATGTGCTCTGAGCATACCGAACTATCCAAAAGTTACCAACTAAGGAGACTCCATTTGCCTTGGCTTTTGAAACGGAAGCAGTCATCCCAATAGAACTCAAACTTCCGTCAGCACAAGTCATGGTATTCAATGAGCAGCAAAACTCACCGAACCTCAAGACTAACCTCGACTTGTTAGAAGAAAAATGGGAGAAAGCCCAAGCTCGGATGGTAGCCTACAAGCAAAAGGTAGCTCACTAGTACAATTCAAAAGTCAAAGGTAAGATATTCAAAGTGAGGGACTTAGTACTTCGGCGAGCGGCTGTCTCACAGCCTCAGAATCAGGAAAAGCTTGCTTCGAATTGGGAAGATCCGTGTGAAATAGAGGAGGTTATCCGGTCTGAAACTTATTGCCTGAAGAAGCTCGGAGGAACAACTCTCCCGCGGCCTTGAAATTCAGAAAACTTGAGAATGTACTACCAGTAACTTTCCTTCAATAAAACTTTTCTATTTTAACATTACTACTTCTTGGCGCAAAAATCATGTAATGACTAATAACTCTTTGAAGCAACCTAAAATAGCCCATTAGAAATAGGAGGAAGATCTCATCCTAACATGAGCAAAGTCGAAGGCCTCATTAAACTAAAACGGGATGAGGGGAGAGGCCCTATCAACGGCCCTAACGTGTTCCTACAACCCGTTAAGAATAGGAGGAGAATCTCGTCCTAACGTGAGCAAAGTCGAAGGCCTCGTTGAATTAGAGGATGAGGGAGAAGCCCTATCAATGGGCCCAACGTGCCCCTACAGTCCATTAGAATAAGAGAACCTCGTCCTAACTTGAGCAAAGTCGAAGGCCTCGTTGAACTAAGACGGGATGAGGGGAGGGGCTCTATTAACGGCCCTAACGTGCCCCTACAGCCCGTTAGGAACAGGAGGAGAATCTCGTCTTAACGTGAGCAAAGTTGAAGGCCTCGTTAAATTAAGATGGGATGAGGGGAGAGGCTCTATCAACGCCCTAATGTGCCCCTATAGCTTGTAGAAATAGGAGGAGAACCTCGTCCTAACGTGAACAAAGTCAAAAACCTCGTCCATTTAAAACAGAATGAGGGGAGAGGCCCTGTCAATGGCCCAAATGTGCCCCCACAAGCCATGTTAGGAATGGGAGGAGAACCTCGTCCTAACGTAAGCAAAAGCCAAGACATCGTTGACGAAAGACAAGAGGAAAGAAGAAGCCCTGTCGACGACCCTTATGCATGTTCCTTCTACGACTACCCGACTAAGTCAAATGCGAAAAGTTGAACCCCATCTTAGTTCCCAGAAGAGACCCCAACTCGGCATCCACAATGAGCATCTCATTAGAAGACAACGCAAAGAAAAGCAAAGTAAAGAAAATGAAGCTACCAACGAGCATTGAATTAGTGTAAGGCAAAAATAGCAAAGAAAGGTATAATTTTATTACATATATATTGAGTATGTTACAAACAGGACGAAGGTCGACAAAATCGATCACACAAAAAAAAAAAAGAGAGGAAGGGAGGAAAAGGAGGTGAAGTCCTAAGGCGGACCGGGTTCTTCATACATCGGGCTATCGACCCTAGCCATCACCAAGGCCTCCTTCAATCTGAAGATCTCCTCCTCAAATTTCTTCTTCTTATATAGGCTTTCAATGTACATTCTGTTGGGTGTGCTCAAATTTGGCCTCGATCTCTCGCCGCTGCTTTGTTAGGACTTCGGATTCAGCTTCAGCATCCTTGATAGCTTGATACTCACAGGTCAACTGGAGCTTCAACCATTGGACTTCGGTCTTCTCCACCCCAACAGCTTCTAAGAGCTCACCGACGCTCCTCCTCAGAGAGGCAATTTCCTCCGACTCGCTACTTGAACCAGCTTGCCGACTGCTATACAACTTCCTCTGGAAGTAGCTCACCTCATCTCTAGCAGCCTTTAGCTCGTCTTCAAGCCCGGACATCTTTCCTGACCAAGTTACCTGATAACTATTATGCCAGTCCTCAGCATCCTGCAACTGCTTCTAAAGCTGGGAGAACTTTTTTAACCAATCCCAATCATACCGGGCTTTATCGGTGGACCATGGCAAACTCTCTTCTAAAAGACGCCAAAAACATCTCATCTTAATGGGCGCGAGAAGCTAAAAGAACTTCGACAGTCGCATTTGTACTCCTTTCGAATTTCGAACTCGGAAGTAGGGGGACTATTGTTGGGGATAAACCCGTTCCCGTTGAAGTCCGACTAAATGTTCAGTTTCAGAGTGATTTCAGATGAGCTTCTGTGCTTTATTATACCTGGTGGACCCCCTGCAGTCAAAGCGGCCGAACTCCTCATCTCCAAGTGGTTGGCCCTCCTATGGTCAAACTTCATTCGGACGAATTTGAATAGTGAAAGCAGTTGCATAGACAGCAAATGGCCTGGCCTGACTGGCTTGGAGACTGACCGAACTTTTTCAGCGAACTCCTTCCAAACTTCTCCAGCAGTCGAACTCCTTCCGGACTTCTCCAGCGAACTCCTTCCGAACTCCTCCAGCAGTTAAACTCCTTTTGGACTCTTCCAGTAGCCAAACTCCTTTTGGACTCTTCCAGTAGCCAAACTTCTTCCGGACTTCTTCCGACCGACCCTTCCGCAGTCGTCCAGGAAGGTCTCCGCATGAATCTGGCTCCACACGGCAAGAATCAACTCACCCACAGGCCACTTAAGAGGAGTCCGAGCTCCCCTGGTATTGATGTAACTCAAAGATTCGTCGCCAACTGACACCTACTCCTTCGAACTTCAACTATTAAATCTCAACAGATTGGCACATCACGATAACAGACACTACCCTCCGTAACAAACTCCACATGGCCTCAAACGGCCCACTACCAGGTGGTTACGGCTGTCACTATCAATTTGTTATAGGCTCCGCCTATATAAGAGACCCTCCAAATATGCTTTCTTCTCTAAGCTCTCATCTTCTACTTAAAACTCTACTCTAAATCTCTCTGAGCACTCCATTTCTATTGACTGAAAGAGCTAACTTGATCATCGGAGGGTCTTGCTGGAGCCACCACCCCAGACTCTGGACGAGACTTATTTTGCAGGTCACTGACAGCGACCTCATTTTCTCCGACTCTAGCTTCAAATCCGACGTCAACCAGATTTCGCATCAACAAGAAGCAAATGAGCTTCTTATAGCCTTTCTCTTCTATTA
Organism: Cocos nucifera; assembly: GCA_006176705.1. Lineage (NCBI taxonomy): Eukaryota > Viridiplantae > Streptophyta > Magnoliopsida > Arecales > Arecaceae > Cocos > Cocos nucifera. Next base: position 1,551,897 of record QRFJ01000460.1, read on the forward strand.
TAAGAGGGGAGAGAGCCAGTACACCCACCGTACTAGTGCGAACTTGGGCCAGTTTTACTCCAAAGTCCAAACCACTCGGTTCGGAGCACTTTGCACTTGTTCAATGCGCCACCTGATTTTTAGGCTCAAGTCCTGATTTTCGAGCAGTTTGATTCGATATGCCCTGAACCATCTAGTTTAGTTCGGTTCAACGCACCACTTTTAAGTAAATTTGAAAATCTCATAAAGCATATGGCTTTGAATTAATGATGTTCAGGTGGTCATCAACTTCTGATGCTTAATTATTAATGCAGAATTGATGAATTGATTACCTAAAGTGCACTAGCCAGAAAAGTAGATTGTTTGCAAAGAAAGATGTGATAACCATCAAAGCCAAAAGGATAGAGAAATTGTAATTATGTCAAAAGAGGAATTAATAGACGAAAGAGAGACATGGCTCACTAATACACAAGCTAGGTAATGAGAAGAGGGATGGACTCATGGAATATAGCATCACATTTAACCAACATTATTCAATTCATCATGAAATACTATTAGTTGGGAATGCCACAACCAACGAAGAAAGGCTACAATGGCTTGAAAATTATAAATGCTCTAGCCATTGCTTCAAGAAAACAAAACCTGAACTGTCAAATCAAATTTATGATTAATAAAAACAAAAAATGATTTTCATGTCCGTGTTACAAATAAGATATTTTTTTACTCAGATAACTAGTCTAAATCCCATTGTACACTTCTCGGATAACTTGGTTGAATTTCAATTTTCTGGCGTGCACTACTTCCAGAAGAAGCATCATGTTGAAGTGCCCATGAATCATATATTTTATGGTTTAGTGGCCTCTAAAATCCTAATGTATGTCTGACCAAAGAGTGCATCACAAGAAACAAGATTAGAACAAAGCATGGTATTTGAGATTGCACACGCAAGCCTTTGAAACATGTTTAGCACACTTTCTTATTGCCGGAGTTTCCGTGGAAAGGGCAATAGGCATTTCTAATTCAAACCGGAACTTTACATGAGGAGAGAAAGATGCAATATAACAGCTGGTGAATTTGCTTCATCACACAATTCATTCTTCCATATTCAGTCTAAAACAATTATTTTCATATCAAACTCATGATCAAGCTTTTCCAAATACAGAACCTCCATGAGTTGGCATATATTTTTTCCAAGCACCAAATAAACAAAATGTGAAAAGCAAATAAAAATCAGTAACCATATCAAACTGATATTCTAAAATCTAGCTGGACCAAAATTGATCTTTTTAATGGTTGCTAGGTTCATTACACAGTTCAAATGGACATCAATTGAACGGTTTAGCATCCAACAAGTCATTACAACTCTAAACTATCACTTTAAATTATCATACTGCATTATCACTCTAAATTATCATTTTGCATCATCAGTCTAAGTTATCATTGGCATCAGAATCTGTAGTGATCCCTGCAGTTATCCTTTCTTAGAACAAGTGCATCCTTTCAGATGCAATATGAATTATATATGAGATTCATACGGGGGCAAAACCCTGTTTCTACAGTAACTACTTACTGTTGCATTCCAATAGCATGGTCACCAAGTTCAATCATTAAGGAGGAAAACTTACTTCTTTACAGAGAGAATTAGAAGAGGAAATAAAATCATAGTCATCAAACTGACAAAAATTGAAACACATGAAAGCATGATAGTTGACAAAAAATAGCCACTGCTAACCAATTCTTAGTGAGAATAGCAAATGCAAGTTTATTCATGTATCCAGAATTATAGCAATCAAATCAAAATCTTATGCAGATGCAAAATGCACTAGATTAACTAACCTTTCTCTTCCAAGAGCTTTTTAATACAGACATGGGTCCCAGGAACCAGGACAAATTTGATCCCTAGACCATGAAGAAGTGAAATATCCTGCATGATGGATCATGTGATGTTAACAAACTAAGCAGCCACTTTCTGGATCTATAATAATATGTTAAGTAGCCACTTTCTGGGTCTACAATAATAGGGATGGTACCTAAAATGTATCTTAGAATATAGTGTAAATCAATTCTGGTCTGAACAGCATTAGCATACATGCTCACCATATCTATTTTAAGAAGCACAAATTAGGAGAAAAGGTTTTTCACTTGGAAGATGACTAAAGGAAACCTAATATGAGTTGTGGAATAAGAGAAAAATGTGCAGGTGGCACAAGTAAAAGTAACAATAGTGTGGCATAAAGTATACAATGAAAGCCCATTTAACTTGGAGCAAACTAACCATGTTAAGCCATGAGAACCAAAATGGTATTCTCTAACATATGTCATAAATGCCAAAATGACTTATCTTCTATACAAGTTCTCTAACATATGTTGAAAGCAGAAAATGTGCTTCTCTCATTGTGACACAACATACCTACTTCACAAGCATTTAACATGTCAATTAAATAACATGAAAGAAAAGGGATCCGGATGTGATGAGAATCCTGAGGTTAGTCTCCCATTAGCTCGTAAACAACTGTGAAACCCTGCTAGATTCCAAGAACCCAAGTTAACGTTTTTAATGTACACTCATATTGAAAGAAGAAAAAGGGAAACATGGCCTAATGCTTATTTGCATGAACATTTCTGTTTGTTCTTACAAAATATAGATAAAGATGCAACCATATGCTTACTTCAAGCTTTTTTCCAGTTTATATGGGCTTGGACCAATGTATCAACATATTGACCAAAGAGTTTGAGAACCTTCTGCAATCATCTGTACACCTAATGTCAATATTCTGTATGCCTGGAAGGCTTACAACAAAGAAGGAAACCTATGTTACGCAGAATTAGCCACTGAAGATTGGGTAAAGGCTTAAAGATTCCCACCGGAAAGAATCTAGTTAGGTGAGGAAGAAGGCAAGGCTCAACCGACTAAATTTTATGCATCTGTAAGGAATATATTAAGGATCCAAATGGCCAATTTCAAAATCAATCTCATGCATAACATAAATGCAAGCATATTATGAAGAGACCACAAAGTGTTAAATGCGTAATAAGACCAGTTCTTGTCTAGCCCACGTTGTGCTGAGCAATGGGTGAGAAAAATCTAAGGTATAAATGCCTAGTGCAACCTCATGTCAAATCTATCAACATATTAGAGTAAACAGTTGAATGCTGAGAGAGAGAGAGAGAGATAGGGGGAAGAGGAGGAGCAGAATTAATTAATCAACAGAGAAAACAAGACTTAAAAAATGAATTCAGTTTTAGATTTTAATCAACAGAAAAAACTAGAACGACACTGAAATATTTGCCTAATACCATGATAAATCACAGAGGGCAAGACAACAGAAAAAGGACAGGAAAGAAGGAAAAAAAAGAATAAGACTTAAATGAAATCTTGGTATAACAACGCTTTCCTTATCTAAAAGTGTACGCAACATAACCTTTTTTGCAGTGTTACCCCAGCAGGAAGCCCAAGCCATCACCAAGACACCAACCAATGTAACATTATAGTGTAAAATATTGATGACAAAAGCATCACATATGGACATAAAAGCGGGAATATAAGGACAAAATAAAGTTATATTATGAACTGCTAAAAATGTTCATGATCAGATAAGATTGTCAAGGATGTTTTACTAGAAACCGTAAAATCAGTTGGTAAAAGAAAAACAATCGTCCACAATTTTTTTTCCTTAACATGAAAAAACATTTTAATTAGTAATTAAGCTGTAAGACATACTTTCTACATAAGGCAATCAGACTGCAAACCCGAAATATGTTAGATGTAACTTGGTTCTATCAATCAGGTATTTGACTCAGCTGTCAAGCTGTACAAGAACAGCACACCACACTGTTAAGTATTTAATCAGAGAACAAATGTTTGGAGAGGCAATCAAGAGGCAATCAGATTATTATGCCAGCTTGAAATTTCCAAACACGATATTCCATTAAAGATGCAAGTTCTTAAAACTTAAGCTTTAACGATGTAAAACAAAAGTTTCCAACTTTAAATCATTTCCTTTCTCCTAAAGTTCATCTTCTCATCTATTTATCTAAACCAGCAACAAAATTCTTCAAAAGACTCCCTTCCAAGCAACCCCATAAGCTCTCCATCAAATAAATATCCACAACAATATCCACTGAACAAAATCTCTCTTCCACCTATAACTGATAAAAGAAAAAAAAGGAAAGAAACACTCAAATCCAGTAAAACAGAGCAAAAGATCGAAACTTGAGAACACGAGATACCTGGAGAACACTATCCAAGTATGGGCTGGCCACGATCTCCCCTGAGATCACCACCACGAAGGTGCTCCCCCTGTGCCCCCTTATATACGGCCAAGCTTGCCGAAACCACCCCACAAACTTCTTATTCTCATCCTCAGTCCCGTCACCACCTCCACCGCCGCTGGCTGCGACGCGGCCATTCCCGGCGTGCCGATCAGCGCTATAACAGACGGAAGGACCATCCCTCCTTCCAAGAAAACCAATATTCGGCCCAGAACAACGCATTCGGATGACCGGGGCCCGACGAATCCGCCCCGGATCGGAGTTTCTCGCGGTGACCCGAGCAGAGATCCATGGCCCCAAGCACGAAGCGGCCATGGTCGGAGGAGAGTTTTGCAAAAGGATGGAGGCGAGCGGTGGGGGTGTAAATCACTAGAGAATGGGAGCGGAGAAGAAGAAGAGGACAAGAGAGGAGAGTTAGAGAGACGCGGCGAAGTGACGAGGGATAGAGTTGGAGCGCGGCTTCGCGGGCAAAGTGGAAGAGGGGGCGAGGAGGGAGTATTGACGGCATCATGTCAAATTATATCGAAGCGACACGTGTGATAATACGTCAAAGATAATAATAATAATGTTGGACCCCATTATAGCGACGAATTGGGCCCGATTTTCGACAGGAAGACGGTGGTCCCTGATTTTTTTTTTTTGAAAAAAAATAAAATTTAGAATTTTGTCGGATTATTTTGAAAGAAAGTAGATTAAAACGGAGAGGAAAAAAAAAAAAGAAAGGAGGTTGCGAATTGAAGTAGTTCTAAGCATAATTTCAGCCACGGACGTAGGGGATGAAGACATATTTGAATGGTTGTAGGTGGAGGAAGGTACGTAACCTTCATGCAGAATTTTATTTTTTTCCCTTGTTCTACATTGTTTTATTATTTCATGTAGCATATTATTGGGTTCATAAATTTATTTACATCGATTTAATGATTGATAGATTATAGAGTGGATAATTTTATCGACTGAAAGATGATGAATCCATCTATACGACAGATATAATAAATCTTCGATTCATAACGAGCGACTATAAATCATCTATATCTTTAGATAATCGATTATTAATCGACCAATTAATCTGATCGTCTTTCCTCAATTGTATGACGATCATCACATTAACTCTCGATGATTAACTGACAATTAGTCAGTTTATTTCTGATCGACTATCCAAACTTAACAGTTCCATCAATCAGACAGAATACCAATTGGCTATTGATTTTGCCGACATACGATCGATGCATGATCGGCAGAAGCTACATCTTCATTGAAAAACAAAGATAACGGCTCCTCTATAATCAATTAGTGAGTATTAACTACTCCCTTAATGCTGTAATAAGCGGGATCCCATGACCTCCGGCTGTTATAAATGGTTACTACTATATTCCCCTATAAAAGGAAGGTAAACCAAGTATATTGGTAAGATAATTTGGGACTAGAAACTCTGCCTCATTCCACTTCAATTATTCTGTTCACCTATCCTCTGCTAACTTAGGCATCGGAGGGTCTCCATCGAAAAATATTTCGATCAATGCAGACTTCTTTTTTAGGTATTTTCCTCCCGCAGTAGGTGCATCAGAGGATCAGCCATAATAGATTGGCGTGCCAGAAAGGGGCTATGAAACAAATTGCTCTAACAAATTGATCATACCAAAAATGCGAGCCCAATATTCTGCTGGCTCCATCAGGCACTTTTTCCGTCGGGAAGAGTTTCCTCCACTTTCAATAGCAAAGTCACGTCCGGCTGTTACAATGGATGCCCAAGCCCAACAACTTGCTGCAATGATACAGCAAATGAAAGTTTTAACGGAGGTGGTGCAAGGCCTCCAACAATAACAATAACCAGTGGTGGAAGAAACGCCGGCACATGTAGTACCATCTAGGCACATTCGCCGTTCCCCACGGTGACCTCTATCTCCATCACCTGAACGACAATCGATGCGATATTCCCGTCGCGATAATGCATCACCGGTGCGACACTTATGATGTACCGCCCATCATTCTCGACGGCCAACTTCTCCTTCCTTTTAATATAGTGTCCAGAAAGGAAAGAGACCATGCCTGCCGTCGACCTCCTCATCATCGACTTTTTCGGGAGATTCTGCCCCTGGATATTTGCAACAACGGATCGACGACTATGAACGAAAGTTCAAAGAAATCGATCGCCAACTCGCCCGACTATAAGTTAACAATAAAGGGGGTCCCAGCGACTTCAACATCCAATCGACCCCCCATTTTCTCGACGAATAATGGATGAACCGATTTCCTCTCGATTTAAAATGCGCAGATGGAGCTGTATGATGGCTCCACAGATCTGGATGATCATATGCAGAGTTATAAAACTCTCATGATGATCCAGGAGGCTACCGACGCCCTCTTATGTAAAGGCTTTCTGGCTACTTTTTGAAAAGCTGCTCAAGCCTGGTACATTGGACTCCAGTCGAGAAGCGTATCCTCTTTTGAGCAGCTGGAAAACTTGTTTGTGGCACACATCAATACAAGCCGAAGGATGCCGCGAACGTTGACAGTCTCTTCTCTATCAAGCAGAATGAAGGAGAGACATTGAGAAACTTTGTGGCGCATTTTAACGCAGCTACAGTTGAGGTTAAAAACCTTAATGAAGACATGGCTATTTCGGCCATGAAGAGAGGTCTGAGGGGATCTCGGTTCACTTACTCCTTGGATAAAAACTACCCTCGGACCTATGCAGAATTTTTGGATCGCGCGTACCGATATATTCATACGGATCAAGGCGCTTTTGACCGGCACCAAACAGAAGAAAAAGATCAGAAGAAAAAGCAGAAGAGAAGTGGAGCTCCAACTGAATCAAGTCGGCAACCGACTGACCGAAAAGCTTCGCCATCCCACCAGAGTCCGAGGTCGAGTAGTTTCGGCACCAAATACGACTCCTACACTCCGTTGGTAGTTCCTTGAGCCAAAATATTGATGGAGATCGAGGGCAGGGACTACCTTCGACACCCTCTATTGATGAAGGCACCACCAAAAAATCACGATCGAAAGAAGTACTATCGATTCCATCGTGATCACGATCACGATACCGAACAGTGCATCCAACTCAAGGATGAAATCGAAGCCCTGATCCATCATGGTTTTCTTGAAAAATATCAGCGTGACACTCCAGCCCTGACTCTAGCTGACCAACAACCTCAATGCTGACCTGAAAAATCGAACGACAATCAACCAATGGCAGGAGTCATCAACATGATCTTCGAACATTCAGAGGGTTGGAGAACAACTTCTGAAGGAGAATCGACGAAGAAATGCCACAAAGACAATCTAATCTCTTTTTTAGATGATGATGTATGGGGAATTCAAACTCCCTATAATGACGCTATCGTTGTATCGGCAATAATAGCCAACTATGATGTAAAAAGAAACCTTGTAGATAATGAAAGCTCAATCGACATTTTATTTTACTAGATTTTCTCTCAAATGCGATTACCGATAGATCAACTGCAAAAATTTCAATGCCATTAGTCGGCTTCACTGAAGATGCAGTCAATGTGGAAGGAGAAATCACGCTCCTCCTCACTATAAACCACAATAAAGTATAATTCAAGCCATGTTTATGGTCGTCCGAGTTTCTTCGGCATATAATGCTATACTTGGACGACCTACGTTGAATGCTTTAAGAGTGGTGGTGTCGACTTTTCATCTACTAGTCTGATTCCCTATCCGACAAGGAGTCGACGAAATGTGCGAAGATCAACAATTGGCGCGATGCTGCTTCATGATTTTCGCTGAAGGAATAAAGTCGGAAGATCCTCTGACAATTGATAAGCTTGATCAAAGGGAGAATGAAGAAAGAGGAGAACTGGTAGAACAATTGGTACTGATCCCTTTAAAGAAATTGGATCCAATAAAAACCATTTCAATTGAATCGCGGCTGTCCGACCAAGAATGGGATCAATTGGTAAGTCTGCTAAGGGCCAACGCTGACATATTTGCTTGGTCAGCAACCAATATAGCAAGCATCCCTCTAGAAATAATGACTCACTAATTGAACATCGACCCAAAGATCAAACTAGTGAGACAAAAGAAAAGGCCATTCGCCCCTGAAAGGCAAAAAATCATCGATGAAGAGGTGGACAAACTTCTCGCTGCCAACTTCATCAGAGAAACGCACTATCTCGACTAGCTAACAAATATCATGATGGTGAATAAGGCCAATGAAAAATGATGAATTTGCATCGACTACACCAACTTAAACGAAGCCTGTCTGAAAGATAGCTTTTCTTTACCGAAAATAGATTAGTTGGTCAATGCCACATCAGGACACCGACTCTTGACCTTCATGGATGCCTTCGCTGGATACAATCAAATCTGAATGGCGCCAAAAGATGAAGAGCATACTGCCTTCATAACCGATAAAGGCATTTACTATTATAAAGTTATGCCATTTGATTTAAAAAATGTTAGAGCAACTTACCAACGACTGGGCAACAAAATGTTTAAAGATCAAATTGGACGGAACATGGAAGTATACGTCGATGATATGCTAATAAAAAGCATTTAAACTAATGATCATATCCGAGATTTAGAAGAAGCCTTCAGCACACTTCGACAACATCTAATAAAATTGAATCTGACTAAGTGTGCCTTCGACGTAATTGCTGAAAAATTTTTGAGATTTCTCGTGTTGCAACGAGGAATCAAAACCAACCCAAAAAAAATAAAAGTAATTATCAATATGAAACACCGACTTCAAAGAAGAAAATACTACAATTAACTGGAAGGATTGCCGCTCTCAACTGATTTATTTCAAAATCAGCTGAGAGATGTTTACCTTTCTTCAAGACTTTGCAACATATGAAGGATTTCACCTGGTTCGACAAATGCCGGCAATCATTCGAAGATTTGAAAAAATACTTGACATCTCTACCACTCCTTGCAAAGCCAAAAGTCGGAGAGACATTGTATCTCTACATAGCAACATCAACAGAAGCAGTTAGTTCAGTCCTTGTTCGAGAGGATGAAAGTCGGATTCAACAACCAATTTATTATACAAGTGCTTCACAATGCCAAAATTCGATACTCAAAAGTAGAGAAATTGATCTACATTTTGATCATTTCAACCTAACGACTCCGACCATATTTTCAAGCCCATTCGGTTGTGGTGTTAACCGATCAACCCCTGAAAGCAATTCTTCGCTGATCGGACACCTCAGACCGAATAGCAAAATGGGTGATTAAACTCAGTAAGTTCGATATTCAATATCGCCCCCGACCATCAATGAAGGCACAAGTTTTATCTGATTTTATCGACGAATGTACAGCCACCGACAACAAACCGAAACAAGAACCCGATAATAAATTAAAAATAAAGAAAAATGCTAGAATCGAATTTAAATCAACCTGGATACTTCACGTTGATGGAGCATTCAATGCTCAAGGAAGTGGTGTTGGTCTTATGCTTACCAACTTCGAAGGGACTGTTACCGAATATGCCCTTTGGTTCAACTTTAAGACATCCAATAATCTAGCTGAATACGAAGCACTATTAGCCAGCTTGAGAATTGCCAAAGAGCTCGATGTTAACAATTTGAAGGTGTTTATCGATTCACAATTGGTAATCGAACATGTTAGAGGTGAATATGAAGCTCGAGATCTGACTATGATGAAATACCTTCAAAGAGCCAAAGATCTCATATCAACATTCCAACACGTTGAGATCTCTAATATCCCTAGAATGGAAAATGCTCGCACCGATGCACTCTCTCGACTTGCGATGACTTCTTCCAACTTACTTGGACGAACATTCATCGAATACCTCGAACAACCGAGTATTGATAAAGTTGAAGAGATATTACAAATAAATGATCAATCCAGTTGGATGGATCCAATCATTAAATACTTAACCGACGGAACCTTACCCGATAATTCTCTAGAGGCCAAATATCTCTGATGGTCTGCTTCGCAATACATCCCAATGAACGAGCATCTATACAAAAGGTCATTCTCACTTTCACTGCTTAAATGCCTAAAGCCAACTGATGCCGACTATGCCCTTCGAGAAGTCCATGAAGAAATTTACGAAAATTACTTGGAGGGCAAATCATTAGCCTACAAAATACTGCGACAAAGATATTACTAGCCAACCATGAAGAAAGATGCAGCTGATCTTGTTCGAAAGTGCGACCCATGCTAGAAGTATGCTAGCATTCAACATCAACCAACAAGCCGACTAATATCCATCATTGTACCTTGGCCATTTGCACAATGGGGGATGGATATCATTGGCATTTTTCCACCAGCATCGAATTAAAGAAAATTTTTGATGGTTGCAGTGGACTACTTCACCAAATGGATAGAAGCCGAACCACTGGCACAAATCACTGAAAGCAAGATGGAAGATTTTGTTTAGAAATCCATCATTTATCGATTCGAACTCCTGCACACCATCATCACCCATAATGAAAGACAATCTGATAATCAGAATTTCAAAGATTTTTGTGCGAAATTTCACATCACGCACAAGTTAACATCTATCGGCCACCCTCAATCCAACGGTGAAGCTGAAGTCATGAATCGGATAAGTTTGCATGGACTTAAAACACGACTGAATGAAGCAAAAGGCTTATGGGTGGAGGAACTACATTCGATCTTATGGGCATATCGGACAACCCCTCGCATTCCGATGGAAGAATCACCGTTCAATTTGGCATATGGAACCGAAGCAGTAATCCCAGTTGAAATCGACCTACCATTAATGAGAGTCGAACATTATGCAGAACCAAAAAGCTCCGAGTCAAGAAGGGTTGACTTAGATTTACTACCTAAAGTTTGGCAAGATGCTCAAATTCGGATGGCTGCATACTAACAAAGAGTCGCCCACTATTATAACACAAAGGTCAAACCAAAGATGTTTCTTCCTGAAGACTTAGTTCTTAGAAAAGCAGAAGTATCAAAACCTCTGGATCAAGGAAAGCTGTCTTCGAATTGGGAAGAACCTTATCGAGTGATCAAGACACTCCATTCAGGCGCATATCGACTTGAAACTCTCAACGAGACGACTATTCCAAGAGCGTGGAATGTGGATAACTTAAGGATGTACTACTAATGAAGTTGTCCAAGTATTTGTAATGAAATAAAATGATTTGAATCCAACTATTTACCAACTTTTTATAACTTGTCGACCCATGATTGGATAATTTAAATTACTCCAGTTTGGCTATAGCTAGATGAAAGACCATGCCGACTCAATCAAGTTTCAATTGAAGTCAACTCCCACTTGATGGGAACAATGCCGATTTGGCTTAGGTCAATCAAAGGATACTCAGCTTACCACCATTTATCATAAACTCAACCACAGTTAAGCAAACTTATATGCTCACTTGATGAAAATTTACCGACCAGCCTTCAGTCGGTCGAAGGATATTTGGCTTGCCTCCGTTTATCGAGCGCACAAGAATCTTATGCCTAAAATCGTACCAATGAAAGTTTGATCAGACAACATATCTATCGACTAGTCAGCTTGACATTTGGTAATTGGACTACAGAAAAAAAATTCTTCAACACTTAGAAAAAATTTTCAGCACTTAAAAAATTTTCAACATTCAACACAGAAAAATAGAGTTTAAAAAAATCTTTCATTTTATTTATATAAGAGTTTTTACACAAATATCGGCTAAAGATGAAATACAAAAGTCGGATTCCTCTAACAAAAAAAAAAAAAGAAAAGGAAGGATGAAGAAGATCAATTGTCGACAATAACCACATTAATAATGCCTATCGCTGACGCCATTTCTACTTTAGTTGGAGGAGGTTCTGTTGGCACTGCTAATCCAATGAAAGCAACTTCGTTCGGAACTGCTCGATTGGTCAGAACATCATCAGCTAATCCACCTTCTTCATTGAAATTAGGAGGGAGCACCTGAGTCAAGTCTAAGTCCAGGTACAATTGGCCAACCACATCTCGACCATCTTCATATCCGATTCTATAATCAAGATGGCTGGCTGTAATGAGTTCCTCCTTGAAGTCCTCTGACCCTCGAAACTCTTCCAATGCTTGCTCTTTTGCCCGATCCAGAGCCACTTGAAGTGAAGCAACCTTTTCTTCGAAAGACTGCAGTTTCTTTCTCTCCTCCTCCAACTCCGAAGTGTAGTCATCACGCTCCTTGCGAAGCCGACTAACTTCACATCTTTTCCTCCAAATATGAGACTCCTAAGTTTCGATGATCCACTTAGACGTCTATTCCTCCCCCCAAAGTGACAAAACTTCAAGACGAACAGCCCCTAGCTCTGCCCGCACTGCGTCCAAGTCACTCATGGTCGACTCCAAGTTAGCTTGAGCCGACTCAAGGCCGGCCTTCGCCAACTCACAATTGCCTTGCACCGACTCAAGTTTGGCCTTCAAACAGGAGATTTCTGTATCTTTCTTCTTCTTCACTTCCTCCATCTCCTTTATTTTGACAGTGGCAGCTTGAAGATGCTGAAGAGCAACTTCTTTCTCTCTAACAACTGCCATCACCTTATTTTTCCAAATGAGGCATACTTCGGTGAAATTGTGCATGAACCTATCCAACTCCACCATGTAATGCACCGCCTGAAAAGAAAGAAAGATAAGAAATGGGAAGAAGATATATATAAGGTAACTTACCCCAATAAGTGAAGTGTAGAATGACGAAAATATGTCGTCCAGCGTATGACCTTTTTGACTTTTCCTATCAGTCGGAAGTAGGATGGTTTTGATCAGCCATTTTGCTAATATCGGATTTGTCAAAGCTGACCCTTCTAATGGAATTTGAATGTTGATGGGTCCTGAACCCATCGGAGTTTCACTAGCAGCTGAAGATGTAGGAGCCTTTCCCGGATGATGAGCGATCGACTGATTGAACAGATCCGATATCTAGTTGGGAGTTGCCAGTCCCGAAGAAGGTCTCTGTCCTTTCGATTCAACCTCAGGCATTGATGATGCCCGAGATATTGCTGGTTTTACAAGCACCACTGAAGGCTCGACGATCTCCACATCAGCAACCATTTCTTCGATAGTTGGTGTAGCTCCTGCTGATGTATCTTCAGCTAGCATCGAAACTGGCACATCTTGGGTTGCGACTGCGACTACCAATGCGATGACTACTTCTCCAGCCATGCAAGATATTTCGATCGATGGAACATCGATCGAAATAGATTCAACTGATGGAATATCGATTAGGGAAACTAATGCTACCATTGGAATATTAGTTTTTTATTTCTTACCTACTCTCAACGACCCTTCGCCAACAGCCGACTTATGCTTCCCAATAAGTCGGTGAATATCGGCCCTCGAAAGAGTCGACGAAGGATGCATGGCTGAAAATAAAAATAAAAGTTAGTCAAATGAAAGAGAAGCCAAAAACAAAGTAAAAATATACATCAAATTATACCATCAGTCGGTGCTGGACCAAGATCGGCTTCATATAAAGCATGATCGGTCAGCAAATATTTTTGCGCCAGGACTTCCATGTCCTTCAACTTCAGGAAGTCCTCCCGATTAGCCAGATCAATCGGTTAGCAAATATTTTTGCATCGGGACTTCCATGTCCTTCAACTTCAGGAAGTCCTCCCGATTAGCCAGATCGATTTGATTGTTGTTATTTAGGTTGGTGTTTGGAGTCCCCCAAATAAATGGAAAATCCAAAGGAAGAGTAGACGACACAAAGAAGAATTGAGTCTTCCAATCGTGGATGGACGATGGAAGACCCAAGATAAAAGAAAGCCCCTTTCTTGGGGCGAATATTCACCAACTATCAGCTTTCGGATGGGGACGAAGGGTGAAGAAAGGATGGAACAAAGAGAGATGAGGAATGGTCGGGATTGAGTGACAAAAAAAAGCAAAAGAGACTAAAATCCAAATAGAATTTGGTGCAAGCTATGCTGGACCGACTCGATAATAATACAGAATATTTTGATTGAACTCTGAAACTAGAAATTGAAGATCCGACCTAAGATTTTCTACATAAAACACCACCTGACCAGTCGACAGAGAAGATACCCGACCTTCCAGACTATGAACAATGAATTGAAATTGCTCTAGAATACGATATTGTTCTCAAAGCTGACTGACAATGGAGTCTGGTAGTGAAGAAATCTCCGCTCCAGGATCGATAGAGAAAATGGTTGCCGAACTAGACGGCCTGCTACCACTACCTATGGATCTACCTCTACCTCTATTAGTCATTACTGAAAAAGTTAGGGATGGAAAGAGAAAAGAATAAAGAACCTAACCTAAAAAATGAGAAGAAAACTTGGGAATGGGGGGAAGGAGAAAAAGACTCAGAGCTCCAACACCAATAGAAGACATAGTCACTGTAAAAGTTCAAAAAAAGTAACAGTGGTTCTATATATAAGAACCACCAATGGTTAGGATTACTCCCATAAAAATAAAGCTACCAGGATTTTTGACATATGGTAGAATCTAGGTCCTTAGGTGTTCGGACCCTTCGACGCACCTCCATTCAAATTGTGCCACAACAGTACCATCCGTGAGATCAATCAACAGCTAATGGCAATGCAATGCATGGCATCACCGAATTAAGCCAAGGCTAAATCGATTAGACTATCAAGCTATCAAATCGACTTTCTTACTAATAAGTGCTACACGGCTATTGAAGCAATAAAACAGCTAGAATCCTCTTCATCGAATGCATTAATAATTACTGCACAGTCCTTAGAATAAATTTGCTCTGCGGAACAATCATTGACATCGAAAGTAGCTGCCAAATCGCAACTCGAGATAAGTACTCTCTTCATTCAAAATGCCAGATCATGTAATAAAGCACGTGCCCTCACCATTCTAAACTTGAGAGTGGGGGGCAATTGTTGGGTTCATAAACTTGTTTACACCAATTTGATGGCCGATAGATTACAGAGTGGATAGTTCTACCAACTGAAAGATGGTGAGTCCGTCTATATGATAGGCATAATAAATCTGTGACTCATAACGAGCGACTATAAATTGGCTACACCCTTAGATAATCGATTATTGATCGGTCAATTAAGCCTATCATCTTTTCTCAATCGTATGACGATCGTCACATCAACTCTCAACGATTAGCTAATGGTTAGTCAGCTAATTTCTGATCGACTATCCAAACTTAACAGTTCCATCAATCGGACAGAATACTAGTTGGCTATTGATTTTGCCGACATACGATCGGTTCGACCGACGCATAATTGGTAGAAGCTACACTTTCGCCAGAAAATAAGGATAACGGCTTCTCCACGATTAATTAGTGAGCATTAACTACTCCCTCAATGCCGAAATAAGCGGAATCCCACGACCTCCAATTGTTACAGATGGTTACTACTACATTCTCATATAAAAGGGAGCTAAACCATGTATATTGGTAAGATAATTCAGGGCTAGAAACTCTACCTCATTCCACTTCAATTATTCTGTTCACCTATCCTCTGCTAACTTAGACATCGAAGGGTCCCCACCGAAAAATATTTCAGTCAGTGCGGAGTTTATTTTAGGTATTTTCCTCCCGCAGTAGACACATCAGAGGATCGACTGCAATAAATATGGATGAGAGTGTTAAGCTCTTTGAGATGGTAAAGATTTGTTTGAAGCAAGAGGTTTAGGCTTAATACTACCATGGTCTTCATTTTTTAGTGATTTTTGAATAATTTTTATTTTTTATTCTAAAAAAAGCCACATCACTCGATGCTACCAAAGGCTAAGCAAAATGTTTGGTAAACTTATTCACTGTCTTTTATTTCTAGTTTTTTATTTTAAAAAAAGCTACAAACTATTGATACTATGAAAAGCTAAACAAAATTTTTGAATAATTTATTCTGGATCTTCTATTTAATTTTGTTGGATTCATAAATTTGTTTATACCAATTTGACGATCGATAGGTTACAAAGTGGATAGTTCTACCGACTGAAAGATGGTGAGTCCGTCTATACAATAGGCATAATAAATTTTCGACTCATAACGAGCGACTATAAATTCGCTACATCCTTAGATAACCGATTATTAATCGACCAATTAACCCAGTCATCTTCCCTCAATCGTACGACGATCATCACATCAACTCTCGATGATTAGCTAACGATTAGTCAGCTAATTCTTGATCGACTATCCAAACTTAATAGTTTCATCAATTGGATAGAATACCAATTGGCTATTGATTTTGCTGACATACGATCGATTCGATCGATGCATGATCGACAGAAGCTACACCTTCACCGAAAAACAAAGATAATGGCTCCTCCATGATCAGTTAGTGAGCATTAACTGCTTTCTTAACACCAGAATAAGCAGGATCCCACTATCTCCAGCCATTATAGACGGTTACTACTACATTTCCCTATAAAAGAGAGGTAAATGAAGTATATTGGTAAGATAATTCGGAGCTAGAAACTCTGCCTCATTCCACTTCAATTATTATGTTCACCTATCCTCTGCTAACTTAGGCATAAGAGGGTCTCCACCGAAAAATATTTTGATCAGTGCGGACTTCTTTTTCAGATATTTTTCTCCTACAGCAGGCACATCAGATGATCGACCGCAACAGATTAGCACGTCAGGTAGGGGGCTATGAAACAAATTGCTCTGACAAAATAGTCATGCTGAAAACATGAGCCTAACATTCTACTGGCTTCATCAGACAATCTTTCCATCGGGAAGAGTCCCACCGAAAAGAGTTTCCTCCTCCACTTTCAATAGTAGAGTCACGTCCGGCTGTTACAACGGATGCCCAAGCCCAATAACTTGCTACAATGATATAGCAAATGAAAGTTTTAATGAAGGTGGTGCATGGCCTCCAACAACAACAACAACAACAATAACTAGTGGTGGAAGAAACACCAGCATATGTAGTGCCATCTAGGCACAATCGTCGTTCCCCACGATGATCTCTATCTCCGTCACCTGAATGACGGTTGATGCAACATTTTCATCATGATGATGCATCACCGATGTGACACTCAGTACCACCCATCATTCCCGATGGCCAGCTTCTCCTTTCTTTCAACATAGTATCCAGAAAGGAAAGAGACCACGCCTGCCATCGACCTCCTCCTCATCAACTTTTTTGGAGGATTCTATCCCTGGATATTTGCAACAACGGATTGATGACTATGAACGAAAGTTCAAAGAAATCGATCTCCAACTCGCCCGACAGCAAGTTAACAATAAAGGGTCCCAGCAACTTCAACATCCAATCGCCGCCCCCCCCCCCTTTTCTCGATGAATAATGGATGAATCAATTCCCTCTCAATTCAAAATGCCGCAAATGGAGCTATATGATGACTGCACAGATCCGTATGATCATCTGTAGAGTTATAAAACTCTCATGATGATCCAGGGGGCTACCGACACTCTCTTATGTAAAGGCTTCTCGACTACTCTTTGGAAAGCTGCTCGAGCTTGGTACACTGGACTCCAGCCGAGAAGCGTATCCTCTTTTGAGCAGCTGAAAAACTCGTTCATGGTACACTTTAGTACAAGCTGAAGGATGCCACGAATATTCGACAGTCTCTTTTCTGTCAAGCAGAATGAAGGAGAGACATTGAGAAACTTTGTGGTGCATTTTAACGCAGCCACACTTGAGGTTGAAAACCTCAATGAAGACATGGCTATTTTGACCATAAAGAGAGGTCTGAGGGGATTCTGGTTCACTTACTCTTTGGATAAGAACCACCTTCTAACCTATGCAAATTTTTTGGACCACGCATACTGACATATTCACATGGATCAAGGCGCTTCTGACAGGCACCAAACAGAAAGAAAAGGTCAAAAGAAAAAGCAGAAGAGAAGCGGAGCTGCAACTGAATCAAGTCAACAACCGACTGACCAAAAAGCTTTGCCGTCCCACCAGAGCCTGAGGTCGAATATTTTTGGCACCAAATACGACTCCTACACTCCGTTGGTAGCTCTTCAAGCCCAAATATTGATGGAGATCAAGGGCAAGGACTACCTTCGATACCCTCCACCGATGAAGGCACCATCCAAAAATCATGATCGGAAGAAGTACTGTCAGTTCCATCGTGATCACGATCACAATACCGAATAGTGCATCCAACTCAAGGATGAAATCGAAGCCCTAATCCACCATAATTTTCTTGGTAAATATTGGCACGATGCTCCAACCCCGACTCCAGCCGACCAACAACCTCAATGCCAACCTGAAGAGTCGAACGACAATCGATCGATGGTTGGAGTCATCAACATGATCTCCAAACATTCAGAGGGTTGGGGAACAACTTCCAAAGGAGAATCGACAAAGAAACGCTGCAAAGACAATCTAATCTTTTTTTTGGTTGATGATGTATGGGGAATTCAAACTCCCCATAATAACACTATCATTGTATTGGCAACAATAGCCAACTATGATGTAAAAAAAATTCTTATAGATAATAAAAGCTCAATCAACATTTTATTTTACTCGACTTTCTCTCAAATGCGATTGCCAATAAATCAACTGTGAAAAATTTCAACGCCATTAGTCGGCTTCACTGGAGATGCAGTCAATATGGAAGGGAAAATCTCACTGTAGGGACAGAACCACAACAAAGTACAATTCAAGCCATGTTTATGGTCGTCGAATTCCTTCGACTTATAATGCTATACTTGGACGATCTATATCAAATGCTTTAAGAGCAGTGGTGTCGACTTTCCATCTACTAGTCTGATTCCCTATCCGATAAGGAGTGGGCGAAATGCATGGAGATCAACAACTGGTGCAATGCTGCTTCATGATTTCTGCTGCAGGAATAAAGCCAGAAGATCCTCTAACAATTGATAAGCTTGATCAAAGGGAGAATGAAGAAAGAGTAGAACTGGCAAAACAATTGGTATCAATCCTTTTAAAGGAATCGGATCCAATAAAAATCATTTCAATCGAATTGTGGCTATCCGACCAAGAACGGGATAAACTAGTGAGTCTGCTAAGTGCCAACGCCGACATATTTACTTGGTCAGCAATCGATATGCCAGGCATCTCTCTAGAAATAATAACTCACCGATTGAACATTGACCCAAAGATCAAACCAGTGAGACAAAAGAAAAGGCCATTCGCCCCTAAAAGGCAGAAAATCATCGATGAAGAGGTGGACAAACTTCTCGATGCCGACTTCATCAGAGAAACACACTATTCCAACTGGCTAACAAATGTCATGATGGTGAAAAAGGCCAACAAAAAATGGCAAATTTGCATCGACTACACCGACTTAAATGAAGCCTGTCCGAAAGATAGCTTCCCTCTACTGAAAATAGATTAGTTGGTCAATGCCACATCAAGACACCAACTCTTGATCTTCATAGATGCCTTCGCTGGATACAATCAAATCCAAATGGTGCTAGAAGATGAAGAACATACTACCTTCATAGCCGATAAAAGCATTTACTATTATAAAGTAATGCCATTTGATTTGAAAAATGCCGGAGTAACTTACCAACGATTGGTCAACAAAGTATTTAAAGATCAAATCAGACGAAATATGGAAGTATACGTCAATGACATGATGGTAAAAAATATTCAAACTAATGATCATGTCCAAGATTTAGAAGAAGCCTTCAGCATACTTCGACGACATCAAATGAAATTGAATCCGACTAAGTGTGCCTTCAGCGTAACTGCTGGAAAATTTTTGAAATTTCTCATGTCGCAACGAGAAATTGAAGCCAATCCAGAAAAAATAAAAGTAATTATCAATATGAAACACGCGACTTCTAAGAAGGAAATACAACTATTAACTGGAAGGATTGCCACTCTCAGTCGATTTGTTTCAAAATTAGCTGAGAGATGTTTACCTTTCTTCAAGACTTTGCGACAGATGAAGGATTTCACCTGGTCTGATGAAAGTTGACAATCATTCAAAGACTTGAAAAAATACTTGACGTCTCCACCACTCCTTGCAAAGCCAGAAGTTAAAGAGACATTGTATCTTTACATAGCAACATCAACAAAAGCGGTCAGTTCAGTCCTTGTTCGAGAGGATGAAAACCGGATTCAACGACCAATTTATTATACAAGTGCTTCATAATGCCAAAATTTGGTACTCAAAAGCAGAGAAATTAATCTACACTTTGATCATTTCAACCCAACGACTCCGACCATATTTCCAAGCCCATTTAGTTGTGGTGTTAACCGATCAACCCTTGAAAGCAATTCTTCACTGACCGAACACCTCAGACCGAATAGCAAAATGGGCGATTAAACTCAATAAGTTCGATATTCAATATCGCCCTCGACCATCAATGAAGGCGCAAGTTTTAGCTGATTTTATCGATGAATGTACAGCCACCGATGACAAACCAGAACAAGAACTCAATAATAAATTAAAAACAAAGAAAAATGCTAAAATCAAATTTAAATCAACCTGAGTACTTCATATCGATGGAGCATCCAACGCTCAAGAAAGTGGTGCTGGTCTCATCCTTACCAACTCCGAAGGGACCGTTATCGAATATGCCCTTTGGTTCAACTTTAAGACATCCAATAATCAAGCCGAATATGAAGCACTATTAGCTGGCTTGAGAATTGCCAAAGAGCTCGACGTTAACAATTTGAAGGTGTTTATCGATTCACAACTGATAACTAGATATGTTAGAGGCGAATATGAAGCCCGAGATCCGATTATGATGAAATACCTTCAAAGAGCCAAAGATCTCATATCAACATTCAAACACTTTGAGATCTATAATATCCCTAGAACGAAAAATGCTCACGTCGATGCACTCTCTCGACTTACGATGACTTCTTCCAACTTACTCAGACGAACATTCATCGAATACCTCGAACAGTCGAGTATTGATAAAGTTGAAGAGATATTACAAATAAATAATGAATCCAGTTAGATGGATCCGATCGTTAAATACTTAACCAATGGAACCTTACTTGATAATTCTCTATAGGCCAAATGTCTCCGATGGTCTACTTCACAATACATCCTGATGAACGGGCATCTATACAAAAGGTCATTCTCACTTCCACTGCTTAAATGCCAAAAGCCGACTGACACCGACTATATCCTTCGAGAAGTCCACGAAGGAATTTGCGAAAATCACTTAGGGGGCAAATTATTAGCCTACAAAGTGCTGCAATAAGGACATTACTGGCTGACCATAAAAAAAGATGCAGTTGACCTTGTTCGATAGTGCGACCCATGCCAGAAGTATGCTAGCATTCAACATCAACCAGCAAGCCGACTGATATCTATCATTGCACCTTGGCCATTTGCATAATGGGGGATGGATATCCTTGGCCCTTTTCCTCCAGCATCGGATCAAAGAAAATTTTTGGTGGTTGTAGTGGACTACTTCACCAAATGGGTAGAAGCCGAACCACTGGCATAAATCACCGAAAGCAAGATGGAAGACTTTATTCAGAAATCCATCATTTATTGATTCGAACTCCCACACACCATCATCACCTATAATGAACGACAATTTGATAATCAAAATTTTAAAGACTTTTGTGTGAAATTTTACATCATGCACAAGTTAACATCTGTTGGCCACTCTCAATCCAACAGTGAAGCTGAAGTCATGAATCAGACAATTTTGCATGGACTTAAAACACGACTGAATGAAGTAGAAGGCTTATAGGTGGAGGAACTACATTCGATCTTATGGGCATATCAAACAACCCCTCGCATTCCGATGGGAGAATCACCTTTCAATTTGGCATATGGAACCAAAGTAGTAATCCCAGTTGAAATCAGCCTACCATCAATGAAAGTTGAACATTATGTAGAACCGAAAAGCTCCGAGTCAAGAAGGGCTGACTTAGATTTACTACCTGAAGTTTGACAAGATGCTCAAATTCGGATGGCTACATACCGACAAAGAGTCATCCGCTATTATAACACGAAGGTCAAACCAAAGATGTTTCTTCTTGGAGACTTAGTCCATAGAAAAGCAGAAGTATCAAAATCTCTGGATCAAGAAAAGCTATCTCCAAATTAGAAAGGATCTTATCGAGTGATCGAGACACTTCATCCGGGCGCATACCGACTTGAAACTCTCGACGAGATGACTATTCCAAGAACATGGAATGCAAATAACTTAAAGATGTACTACCAATGAAGTTGTCCAAATATTTGTAATGAAATAAAATAATTCGGATCCGACTATTTACCAACTTTTTACAACTTGCCGACCCATGATTGGATAATTCAAATTACTCTAGTTTGGCTGCGACTAGACGAAAGACTATGCCAACTCAACCAAGTTTGAGTGGAAGTCAATGCCCACTTGATGGGAACAATACCGATTTGGCTCAGGTCAATCGAAGGATACTTGGCTTACCACCATTTATCACAGACTCAACCATAGTTGAGCGAACTTCTATGCCCACTTGATGGAAATTTACCGACCTAACTTTAGCCGATCGAAGGATATTCGACTTGCCACCATTTATCGAGCACACAATAATCTTGTGCCTAAAATCATACTGATGAATATTCGATCAGGCAACATATCTATCGGCTAGTCAGCTTGACATTCGGTAATTGGACTACAGAAAAAGAAAATTCTTCAACACCTAGAAAAAATTTTCAGCACTTAGAAAATTTTCAACATTCAAATGAGGAAAACAGAGTTTGAAAAAATCTTCCATTTTATTTATATAAGAATTTTTACACAAATATCGGCTAAACCCAAAATACAAAAGTTAGATTCCTCTGACAAAAAAAAAGAAAAAGAAAAGGAAGGACGAAGAAGATCAATCATCGACAACAACCGTATTAATAATGGCTATTGTTGACACCATTTCTTCTTCATTTGGAGGAGGTTCTATCAGTGCTGCTAATCCGATGGAAGCAACTTCATTCGGAACCGCTCGATCGGTCGAAACATCATCAGCTAATCCACCTTCTTCATCGAAATCAGGAGGGAGCACATGAGTCAAGTCTAAGTCTTGGTACAATTGGCTGACCGCATCTTGACCATCTTCATATCTGGTCCTATAAGCAAGACGGCTGGCTGCAACGAGTTCCTCCTTGAAGACCTCCGACCCTCAGAACTCTTCCAATACTTGCTCTTTTGCCTGATCCAGGGACGCTTGAAGTGAAGCAACCTTTTCTTCGGAAGACTGCAGTTTCTCTCTCTCCTCCTCCAACTCCGAAGTGTAGTCGTCATGCTTCTTGTGAAGTCGACTAACTTCACATTTTTTCCTCCGGATATGAGACTCTTGAGTTTCGATGATCCACTCAGACATCTCATCCTCCCCCCAAAGCGATAAAACTTCAAGGTGCACGGCCCCTAGCTTTGCCCGCACTACGTCCAAGTCACTCATGGCCGACTCTAAGTCAGCTTGAGCCGACTCATGGCCGGTCTTCGTCGACTCACAATCGCCTTACGCTGACTCAAGTTCGGCCTAAAGATAGGAGATTTCTGCATCTTTCTTCTCCTCTGCTTCTTCCATCTCCTTTATTTTGACAGTGGCAGCCTGAAGACACTGAAGAGCAACTTCTTTCTCTCTAATAATTCCCATCGCCTTATTTTTCCAATCGAGGCATACTTCGGTGAAATTGCGCATGAACCTATCCAACTCCACCATGTCATGCGTTGCCTAAAAAGCAAGGAAGATAAGAAACAGGAAGAAGATATATTTTAAAAAAGAAAGGTAACTTACCCCAATAAGTAAAGTGTAGAATGACAAAAACATATCGTCCAGCGTACAACCTTTCCAACTTTTTCTATCAATCGGAAGTAGGATGGTTTCGATCAACCATTTTGCCAATATCGGATTTGTCAAAGCCGACCATTCTAATGGAATTTGAATGTTGACGGGTCCTAAACTCGTTGAAGTTTCACTAGCAGTCGAAGATGCAGGAGCCCTTCTCGGATGATGAGCGATCAACTGATTGAATAGATCCGATATCCAGTCGAGAGTTACCGATCCCGAAGAAGGCCTCTATCCCTTCGATTCAACCGCAGGCATTGATGGTGCCTGAGATATTGTTAGTTCCATAGGCGCCACTGAAGGCTCAACGACCACCACGTCAGCAACCATTTCTTTGATAGTTGGCGCAACTCCTGCCGACGTATCTTTGGCTGACGCCGAAATTAGGCATCTTCGGTTGGGGCCGCGACTATCAATGTGATGACTGCTTCTCCGACCATGTGAGATATTTTGACCAATGGAACATCGGTCGAAGCAGATTCAATTGATGGAATATCGATCAGGAAAACTGTTGCTACCACTGGAATATCAGTTTTTTATTTCTTAGCCACTCTCGATGACCCTTCGCCGGCAGCCGACTTACGCTTCCCCATAAGTCGATGAATATCAACCGTCGAAATAGTCGATGAAGGACACATGGCTAAAAATAAAATAAAAGTTAGTCAAATGAAAGAGAAGCCAAAAATAAATTAAAAATATGTTGTTCCTATGATTGCTCGGAGCTACAGTCGTAGATCCGATCTCTTGCATGAATGATAGGAACGCGATGTTATCATTAAGACATCATGTTTATCAGTTTAAATTTGACTCTTTACTTTTTAAATGAATTAAAAATTATGAAGAGAGTAGTGAGTTGGGTCGAATCCATAGAGAGGCAATGATTTATTTCTAAAATCTTTGATTCATTTATTATTTTTTTATTATTTTTTTTAAAAAAAAGAAAAAAAGGATTTTTAAAAATTAAAATTAAAAAATAGATTTATAAATAAAAGTAGAATTTAAATTATATAAAAATAAATTTGGTACTAAGATCTACTATTTAGATCTTAGCAACTACTTGCAATAAAATTAAAAAGCAATGAAGAATAATTAATTTAAAGAGCTAGAATTGAAAAGAACACTAAAATTTTTTTTATTAAATTTAAAACTCGGATGCAAAGTTTAAATATAAAAAATTTTAAAAAATTCAAAATTTTAATACAAGAAATTAAAGAAAAAGAGAGAAAAAACTAGAAGAATATCGTAGATCAGTGTAGGCGTGGAGATGACGTAGAAGATTGGCCCTTCTTCTCAGCACTGTAGTTTTGAAGCAACCTTTAACCCAAAGCTTGGCTTCCACCCTGTACCTTGGCTTCCCTTCCACTCGATCTCTCCATTTCTAGAGGCTTGGGGTCCTTTTTATAGAGCTAGGAGGGTTGAATATTTTTTCTGGAGGTAATGTGGGACTAATAGCCTTTGCAATCATCCAAATATAAAGAAATTCGAGTAAAATTTAGATCAAAATAGCTTTGATATGAATCTGGTAAGTTTGGTGAAATCTAGCCATTCAATAGAAATCCAACGGTCCAAAAATCATCAAAATCGGATGCGTATCGGCTCAGATCAAGTCAGATTAAATTCTGATCATTTGATCGTACGTTGATGGAGGAAATCTAGCCACAAATCATGCATCGAGAGTCCTGATCATCATCGGGATTGTTCTGGACCGTCAGATCATCCCTTGGATCGAGCGCTACCATTGCATATGATCCGCATGAAGTTTGAAGCTGAATCAAATCCAAAAATAACCATAGCCGTTCGATCTTGACCGCAAGCTATCACAACCGTCCAATGGTGCAATTACTGTTCTTATGAACCACATGGACCGACCGCACTGCACACCGTAGCTAATCAGCACCTCTGTTGCTGAGTGAAAAGACCAGATTGTCCTGTGAGCTGCGATAAATTTCTGTGGACCCTTTAAGGGTCTAGGTCCACCACGTGGCAAGCTCTGATTTGCCGATGTCTGCTGAGCTGACGGTCCACACTGTGCTATAGATCGGTTGGTGGCTTCTGGGCTTGAGTCGACTAGCATAGATGGCTTGGCGCACTGGCTTGATCGGCTTGGCTCGACGCGTTTGGATGCACCAATTGCTACGGCGTGGCGGCTTGAGCCGTTTGAGCCGTATGTCATTTTTCATAAATTTTTTTTATTTTATTTCTTTAGAAATTCATATCTTTTCCGTTTTAGCTCCATTTTACTTCAAACTTATTTTGTTATGATCAAAAAAATGAGCTCTTTCTATTGATTATAAAATTTTATTTTTTAATTTTTATTATTTTTTAATTAATTTTTTAATTAATAAAAATATGAATTTCTTAAAAATTATATATAAATTGATTAATAATTCTTAAAAATTAATATAAATTAATTAATAAATTAATACTTTTATTGATAAATTTATGGTACTTATCACACCCCCCAACTTAAGCTTTGCTCATCCTCGAGTAAAGAAAGAATTTAATTTAGATCAATTACCATATTTTGTTGAGATCCTCCTTCATAAGAATAAATCTAGGATTTAAGATCAAAAGTTTAGACAGTATCACTAACTAAGTATTGAGTTTCAGAAGTAAATTTCATGGCAGATTAATTAGAAACTTTCTTAGAGTTCATCTAAAGATTTTCAGCACTTTGTTTCGTGAATACTAACTTAGCATTTGGGTGTTGATTCAAAGGACAAACGAATCTTCTTTTTATCATCTATTTTGGTTAGTTTTTTATATACTCCTAAGTTAAGTGCATGAATTAAGGTAGCTTTCACACTGCTTTTTTTTTTTTTGAAAATTATGCTGAGCATCCTGATCTTTCCTTCACCATTTGATGTGAACTTCTACACTTAAGGTGCAGAGTTCTAGTTTAGGACAATCCACATATACTCTATATTTTATATAATTTTTTATTTTTTTATTTAAGTAGATAGCTCTTTTCTAAAATTTAAGTTTCTTTAATTGAAGTATATATAAATCATCAATTTTTAGTGATAATTGAATCCTCAATTTAACCTTATAATCAACACCTACTGTGCTTCATTAGTATGCATGTGTAATTAGAAGTGCTGTTAGCCTTTAAATGACCTAAGTAGGCTGCTAATGGTCTGACCAAGTAATTTACTTCTTAACTCGCTACCATTATTAGTTAATACTTTCTAACTTTATTTCTTTTCCTAGTTTATTTTGCTTAAGATTCTCTTTCCTAGAATATGGTTTATCCAAAAATTTTCAAAATAGTTTACATATATTTTATATATTATTTATTATTATTATTTTTAAATATTATATAAATATTTTATTTTTTTATTTTTTTATTATTTTATTTTTATTTTTATTTTTATTTATTTATTTTTATTTTTATTTATTTATTTATTTATTTTTTATCTCTCAACTGAATTGACATTGTCCTCAACGGAGAGGAAAAATAAATAAAAGGGTGTAAATTATGTTTATTTATTTAGCATGAGTCTTGAAGCTTATGATCCTTCTCCAACTTTTTGGTTCTTAGCTTAGCCTAAAAAAAGAAATAAAAAAGAATAAATTAGATTCAAGAAGTATTGGGTTGCCTTTCAATAAGCGCTAAGTTTATTGTCTTCAGTCAGATAAAATATAGTTTAATTCATTATCATTCTATTAATTATACTTGATTAATGTTTTGATTTAATGATATCCCTTCGATATGTGGTTTAAGCCTTTGGCCATTTACCTTAAAAAAATTTTTAGTCCTGGGATCATAGAGTTTGATTGCACCATGTGGGAATACATGATTAACTATGTAAGGTCCATCCCATCTGAATTTTAATTTTTCAGGAAATAATCGAAGCCTTGAGTTAAATAACCAGACTTGTTGATTTGGTTCAAAGGTTTTTCTTGAAATATGTTTATCATGGAAGGCTTTCATTTTCTCCTTATAGATTTTTGAATTTTCATAAGCTTCTTGCCTTAATTCTTCTAATTCACTCAATTGTAACATCCGATTGGAACCAGCTTGGTTTAAATTAAAATTTAATTATTTTATTGCCCAATATGCTTTATGTTCAAGTTCTACCGGAAGGTGACATGCTTTTCCATAGATTAATCTATAGGGAGACATTCCAATAGGGGTTTTATAAGCTGTCCTATAGGCCCATAATGCATCATCTAATCGATCTGACCAATCTTTTCGATCAGGCCTAATAGTCTTTTGTAAGATATTCTTAATTTTCCTATTAGAGACTTCTACCTGGCCACTTGTTTGGATGGTATGGTGTAGCTATCTTATGTGTCACCCCATATTTTCGTAATAAAGTTCGAAATTGGTGATTTGTAAAATGGGTACCTCCGTCACTAATGATAGCACGTGGAAATCCGAACCTAGAAAAGATATTCTTCTGAATAAATTTTAAGACTACTTTATGATCATTGGTTCGTGTTGCTATTGCTTCAATCCATTTAGAAACATAATCGACAGCTACCAAAATGTATTCAAATCCATTGGAAGGTGGAAAAGGTCCCATAAAATCAATTCCCCATACATCAAAAATTTCTACTACTAAGATGGGGTTTAAAGGCATCATGTCTTTCTTTGAAATATTCCCTAAGGCTTGACACTTAAAACACTCCTGACTAAAAGTATGGGCATCCTTAAATAATGTTGGCCAATAAAAACCACTCTGCAATACTTTGGCCATAGTTTTTCGTCCAGAAAAATGTCCTCCACAAGCAAGGGTATGACAAAATTGTAAGATACTCCATTGTTCAGATTCAGGAACACATCTACGAATGATTTGATCAGCACAAATTCTAAAAAGCTCAGGATCTTCCTCAAAAATAATATTTGATTTGAGCAAAGAATCGATCCTTTTCATTCTTAGACCAGCCATCAGGAATTTATCCTATGACTAAGTAATTGACAATATCTGCAAACCAAGGAAGTCTTTGTATGTGAAACTGTTAACAATTGTTCATCTGAAAAAGATTCTCTGATTGATACAGGTTCACTATCTTTAACTAGGATCCTAGATAGATGGTCTGCTACAACATTTTTAGATCCCTTCTTATCTCGAATTTCAATATCAAATTCTTGTAGCAGTAAGATCCATCTAATTAATCATGGTTTAGCATCTTTCTTTGAGAGCAGGTATCTCAAGGCTGAATGATCCGAGTAAATTATGATTTTTGATCCTAATAGATATGATCTAAACTTTTCTAGGGCAAACACAATGGCTAGCAACTCTTTTTCAGTGGTGGTATAATTCATTTGTGCTTCATTCAGAGTTCTACTAGCATAATAGATCACTACAGGACATTTGTTTACCCTTTGGCCCAGGACAGCTCCTATGGCAAAGTCTGAGGCATCGCACATAATTTCAAAAGGTAGTGACCAGTTAGGAGGTTGTATGATTGGAGCTTTGGTCACAGCTTCTCTTAAGATTTCATAAGCTTTAAGACAATTTTCATCAAAGTTAAAAGAAACATCCTTAGCGAGCAGATTACACAAAGGACGAGAAATTTTAGAGAACTCTTTGATGAAGCGATGATAGAATCCTACATGGCCAAGAAAAGATCGAATTTGTTTGACAGAAGTGGGAGGAGGAAGTTTAGAAATTAGTTCAACTTTAGCTTTATCTACCTCAATCCCTTTCTTAGATACTATATGTCCTAAAACGATCCCCTCTTGAACCATGAAGTGGCTCTTTTCCCAGCTTAACACTAGATTAGCCTCAATACATCATTTTAATATTTTCTTCAAATTGTTGAGGCAACTCTCAAAAGATTCTCCAAAGACTGAAAAGTCATCCATGAATATTTCTAAGAAATCTCCTATCATGTCTGAAAATATTGACATCATGCACCTTTGAAAAGTTCGCAGGTGCATTACATAATCCGAATGGCATTCTACGGAAAGCAAAGGTTCCATAGGGACATGTAAAGGTGGTCTTTTCCTGATCTCCTGGATAGATTGCTACCTGATTGTATCCTGAGTATCCATCTAAAAAGCAAAAGTATTGTTGGCCTGCTAGTCTTTCTAGGATTTGATCGATAAAGGGTAAGGAAAAGTGATCTTTTCGGATGGTTGTATTGAGTTTTCTATAATCTATGCAGACACGCCATCCAGTGGAAAGTCGTGTTGGTACTAAGTTTTCATGTTCAGTGCGGACAACCGTAAGTCCAGATTTCTTTGGAACAACTTGTGTGGGACTCACCCAGTGGCTGTCAGAGATAGGATAAATAATTCCAGCATCTAACCATTTAATTACCTCTTTCTTGACTACTTCTTGCATGTTAGGGTTAAGCCATCTTTGCATCTCTCGAGTTGGTTTGGCATTATCTTCTGTATAAATATGGTGCATGCATATTGACGGACTAATTCCTTTTAAATCGGCGACGGTCCACCCTATGGCCTCCTTATATGTTTTTAGAATATTTACCAATTGGTTTTCCTATTCAGTAGTTAAGTTGGAAGCAATTATTATCGGTAGGGTTTTCTTTGATCCTAAAAATACATACTTAAGTGATTCAGGTAAAGGTTTTAGTTCAAGTTGTGGTGGGGCCTGAATTGAAGGACGTAATGGTTCAATTTTTCGCTCAGGTAAGGGCTCAACTTTCACTGACCAAGGTAATGAATGTGATGGTTGAGGTGAATTAAGCAGGGCATTTACTTCCTGGGTTTGAGTTTCTTCAGTGGGTTCATCATCTTGCAGTAAATCTAAGGAGGAATTAGATTCAACTATTTCATCTACCTGATTGATTACAAAGCAGTCTTCCTCCTCTTGGGTGTACTTTGGGGTATTAAAAATATTAATTCTTACTTTTTGATTCCCAAAAGAAATGTCCATAGCTCCCATTCTTACAGTTGATATTGGCATTGGCAGTTGCTAAGAATGGACGTCCTAAAATTATGGGATTTTGGTTCAGCTCTTGGGATGGTTCCATGTCAAGTATGAGAAAGTCTACAGGAAAATAACATTTGTCTACTCTAACTAGAACATCCTCAATCAAACCATGCGGTGTTTTTATAGATCTATCAGCTAATTGCAAAATAACTGATGTGGGTTTTAATTCTCCAATCCCAAATTTTTCATAAACCGAGGTTGGAAGTAGGTTCACACTAGCTCCTAAGTCTAGTAATGCTCGGTTAAAGGTTATACCTCCTATAACACATGAAATTAAGGGTGCACCAGGATCTTTCATCTTTTGAGGTATTGGATTTAACAGGACCGCACTTACATCCTCAGATAGCATAACTCTTTTGGTGGTTCGTGGCTCATGCTTTTGGGTGCAGAGTTCTTTAAGAAATTTAGCATAGGCTGGGACATGCTGAATTGCATCGAGGAGTGGTAAATTAATATGAACTTGTTTAAATAGTTTCATTAGCTCCTTGTTGCGTGCTTCTTGCTTTTTATGAGAAGAGCCTGCTTCTAAGGCCGAAGGGAATGGGGCTTTGGGTTTATAGGTCTCAAGTAAATCATCTATTTTCTTCTCTATTTTATCAGTACCAGTTCTAAGCTCAAGTTCTTCTATATGATTAGTTTCAGTACTAACCTCTTCTTCAAATTTCTCATCAGTATTAGCCCCTATCACCTGATCTTGGTATGGGTCTTTAAGAATCCTACCACTTCTAAGTTCAGATATTGCTTTAGCATTTTTTAATTGGGGGTTCTTAGGTGGAATGTTAGATGGATGAGTAAATCCAGGATGGTTGATAGACATTGGATGGATTGTTTTTAGGAATTTGCAATTGGTTGGCTTGGTAATTGACCTGGTTCTCTCCTCATGCTAGACTCAGCTAATTATCCTATTTGAGCTTCTAGCCTGGCAATTGATTGCTGTTGGCTTAGAATTAATTATTGAAGTTGATTGAATTTTTAATCGACTAGATTGGTCTGTTGGTGAGAAGGTGGGTATGAGGGCTGATTATAATGTAGTGGTTGAGAAGACTGACTATGTTATCCCTTATTATAGGCATAGTTTTGGTACTGGGGCTTATTTTGATAATTTTGAACTAGTGGGATTTGGATCTAAGCCTGAGTTTGTTGTGGTTTCCAAGAGAAATTAGGATGGTTTCTCCAACCAGGATTATATGAATTTGAATATGGGTCATTAAGTGGTTTGGAGTAACCTTGAGCAGCTTGGACTTGTTCTTGGATAAGAGGTGGTAATTGTGTAGCCATGGGACATTCGCTTACATGATGTGTTGGACTAGCACAAATAGAGCAAATCTCCTGATAATTAGAAGCTGGTGTGTATTGTGCAGGAGATTGTTGACCTAGATTTAGGAATTGATCTAATTTCTAGGCAATAAGATCGACTTTATCTAATTTTTGTGCTATTATGTTCAAGTCTATCTTAGAATTAAGTTCTGGAAGTTTTGATCTCATAAATTCCTGCCCATTTTTGTTGAGAAATTGATCTTTCATAAGAGGATAATGAAGCATGGTTAATAGAGTTTTCACTTAAGGTTTCAAATAAGGTATAAGCTTCATCCTCACTTTTGCTCATGAATGCACCTCCACAGGATGCATCAACCATCTGCTTATATTGATCTCCTAAACCTTCATAGAAAGCTTGTACAATTTGCCACTTAGATAGACCATGGTGTGGGCATTTTCTAAGAAGTTCCTTAAGTCTTTCCCATGATTCATGAATTTGTTCCCCTGGAAGCTGAGCAAATCCTGTGATGGCTCGCCTCATAGTATTGGTTCGTCCTATGGGATAAAATTTCTTAAGGAATTCATGTTGCATCTCTGCCCATGTTTGAATTGTTCTTCCTAATGTGCCAAGCCAGTACTTGGCTTTATCTTTTAATGAGAAAGGGAACAAGGTCAGTCTAAGGGCATCATCAGAAAAATTCTGAATTTTTATCGTAGAGCAGATTTCTAAGAATTCATCCAGATGTTTGTAAGGGTCTTCATTGGCATTCCCATAAAAAGATGGGAGCATCTGGATTGTGGTCGACTTGATCTCATAGTGGCTAGCAGGGATATCAGGTATGTGGATGCAAGTCGATGGGTTGTAGGTGGAAGGAATAAAGTATTCCTTCATCTGCCTAGGTGGTTCTTCATGATTTCCAGCCATTTGATTATCTGATCTTAAATGAATTAGTCTTTCAATTTCAGGATTTGGTTTAACTAGGTCAGGTAAAAGCGATCTTCTACCGTGCATGTACTAGTGCAACCTGATATATGGTTCAAGATATATATATATATATATTTTATTATTTTTTTAATTATTTTTTTTATTTTTTAATTTTTTTAAGAAAAGAAGAGAGAAAGAAAGAAGGGGGTTCTAAAAAAAAGATCCTAAGGAGTCTTAAATCTGGAGATGATAGAGAGAAGAGTTAATTTGTGGTTTATGTTTGATGTTATTTAGCAAACAAGTTAGGCAATCAATCCTGACTAAGGGTTGTCTTAGGTCTAGATAGCTCCTAACTACCAAGATCACCTTCGAGCCCTCCAAGTAGAGGATTAGCCAATCAATTGACCAGGTAAGTATAAGGTTGGTGGGAGTCCCTCCGTTGCTTGCCTTAGACACCAATTGTGCTTGGTCAGGTAAGCGAACGAAACTAATTAAGTAACCACCTTTCTTTGGGCCCAGTCGTCCCTGAACCACTTTTCTAGACACCAATCAAATTGATTAACCCTAACTTGGTTCAACTCTTAGGGTTTCTTATCCTATTGAGCTCGAATATCCTTAAGGGTTAATGTCTAATTGATTTTAAGAGTTAAGGTTTGGGTTAATGCAGGATGCTGGTTGGTTGTTTGTGGGCTAAGGAAGGGTGATCAAATCCCTATCTTATCTTATTTAATAGGTTGTGCCCTTAATTTGGTTTCATATGAATATGCAAAAAAAAAAAAAAATTAAATCAAAGAGTTCTATGCAATTTAAACTAGATGCATGCAACTAATTAAATTCTGAAAAGCTTACCTTACCTCCAGCAATCACCAAAAAAATAAAATAAAATAAAATAAAAATAAAACTAATATGATGGATACTCTAAACAATTAGAGTTTCTAATCTTATGATGAGATTTTTAATTAGATTTAAGTAGATAATTTTTAATTAATTTAAAAAATAAAGTAAATATTAAAAATAAGGAAAGAGATTTAGGGTTTAGGAATGATCTCACCAAATAGGAGTGAAAGTTTTGTTCATGCCCTAATCTTCCTTGTTCTTTTCTCTTTTTTTTTCTACAAAATAAAAAAAAATTAGTAGATAAAAAAATCAAAAAAATGAAAAAAATTATTATGCCTCCCCGGCAACGGTGCTAAAAACTTGATAGGAACGTGATGTTGTCGTTAAGACACCGTGTTTATCAGTTTAAATCTGACTCTTTACTTTTTAAATTAATTAAAAATTATGAAGAGAGTAGTGAGTCGGATCGAATCCACAGAGAGGTAATGATTTATTTCTAAAATCTTTGATTCATTTATTATTTTTATTATTATTTTTTAAATAAAAAAAGAAAAAAAAGATTTTTGAAAATTAAAGTTAGAAAATAGATTTATAAATAAAAGTAGAATTTAAATTATGCAAAAATAAATTTGGTACTAAGATCTACTATTTAGATCTTAGCAACTACTTGTAATAAAATTAAAAAATAATGAAAAATAATTAATTTAAAGAGCTAGAATTGAAAAGAATAATAAATTTTTTTTTATTAAATTTAAAACTTAGATGCAGAATTTAAATACAAAAAATTAAAAAAAATCAAAATTTTAATACAAAAAATTAAAGAAAAAGAGGAAAAAAACTAGAAGGAGATCGTAGATCAGCGTAGGCGTGGAGATGGCGTAGAAGACTAGCCCTTCTTCTCAGCACTGTAGCTTTGAAGCAACCTTTAACCTAGAGGTTGACTTCCACCCTATACTTTGGCTTTCCTTCCACCCGATCTCTCCATTTCTAGAGGCTTAGGGTCCTTTTTATAAAGCTACGAGGGTTGAATATTTTTTTCTGGAGGCAATGTGGGACTAATAGCCTTTGTAATCATCCAAATATAAAGAAATCTGAGTAAAATTTAAATCAAAATAGCTTTGATATGAATCTGTAAGTCTGGTGAAATCTAGCCATTCAATAGGAATCCAACGATCCAAAAATCATCAAAATCGGATGCGTATCAGTCCAGATCAGGTCAGATTAAATTCTAACCGTCCGATCGCGCATTGATGGAGGAAATCTGACCGCAAATCATGCATCGGGAGTCTTGATCATCACAGGGATTGTTCTGGACCGTCAAATCATCCCCTGGATCAAGCGCTACCATTGGATGGTGATCCGTGTGAAGTCTAAAGCTGAATCAAATTCGGAAATAACCATAGTCATTCGATCTTGACCGCAAGCTACCACAACCATCCAATGGCGCAATTACTGTTCTTATAGACCGCATGGACCGACCGCACTGCACACCGCAGCCAATCAGCGCCTCTATTGCTGAGTGAAAAGACCAGATTGCCCTATAAGCTGCGATAAATTTCTATAGACCCTTTAAGGGTCTAGGTCCACCACGTGGCAAGCTTTGATTCGTCGGTGTCTGCTGAACTGGCGGTCCACACTGTGCTGTAGACCGGTTGGTGGCTTCTGGACTTGAGTCGACTAGCATGGATGGCTTGGCGTGCTGGCTTGGTCGGCTTGGCTCGACGCGTTTGGATGCACCGGCTACTACGGTGTGGCGGCTTGAGCCATTTGAGGTGTATGTTATTTTTCATAAAAAAAATTTTATTTTATTTTTTTAGAAATTCATATCTTTTTCATTTTAGCTCTATTTTGCTTCAAACTTATTTCATTATGATTAAAAAAATGAGCTCTTTCTATTGATCATAAAATTTTATTTTTTAATTTTTATTATTTTTTAATTAATAAAAATATAAATTTCTTAAAAATTATATATAAATTGATTAATAATTCTTAAAAATTAATATAAATTAATTAATAAATTAATATTTTTATTGATAAATTTATGGTACTTATCAATGAACCTGGATGTTAATCAAGCAAATTAAAGAAGATCTAAGAAAGATGAGAGAAGCTAGGATTTTAGTGTTGGAACCAAAGAAAAGAGAGAAGAGAGTTAGAGAGAAAAGCTCAATTGTATTTTTTTCTTCTTGTAAAAGTTATAATATCCTGATTTATATATCCTAGAGTTTTCACATGAATCCTAATAAACTTCAGCTTAAAAACTCTCTTAGGCTAACCCAATATATGAAAGCACTCACCGAGCCCAAGTCTCATATGCTCTCATCCCCTAGATCTAATCTCAACTCATACATGAATTAGCCCCCTTAAGTCCTCTTAAACCAGGTCTTAAGATCCCTAGGATCAACCCAGACCCTAGTCCAAAATAGACCCTCACGTAACTCTACCCGCGCACTGAGCTGGCTCAATCTCAACACTGAGCTAGCTAAGTTCCACTGGGTCGGCTCAGTCTGAAACTGAGCCGGCCTAGTTCTGTGTCGTGTCTGCAGTCCCATAACTCGATCTTTCTATTTTATTTATGCTCTGAGGCTTAGTCGATCCAGTTTTGGACTAAGCTGGCTAACCTACAAAAAATATTCTTTTTGCAGTTTTGATTCTCCGACTTTGGTTTCTTGCTCCATCTTAAATCTCAGATCTCCAAAGTACCAACCAAGCCCCTTGAGGCCCTCAATACCCAAACCTCAAGCTCGTGGAGAGTTACATGCCATCTCTACCCTAGAACAACTCCTATCCTAGCCTCCCCAGAGCCCTCATCCTGGCTCCGCCCGTGGCCTCCCAAGACTTGGGAGCACCACACCACCTACAATCTCCATCTTGATGTGCCCAAGCCTTAGCACGCTTAGCAACATCTTCCTACACGATTTTGTTATCCCTGCATGTCCTGATAGCCCCTGATACTCACCTTGCCACTGCCATTCTTCTTCAACTGCTGAGCTCC
This sequence comes from Cocos nucifera, assembly GCA_006176705.1. NCBI lineage: Eukaryota > Viridiplantae > Streptophyta > Magnoliopsida > Arecales > Arecaceae > Cocos > Cocos nucifera. The sequence continues at coordinate 1,588,696 of QRFJ01000460.1, forward strand.
CTTTCAGGCCTTCGGGATGATCGCTTCCATCGCTGAAGTTCTTGACTTATTTTTCTGCACCACCTTTGGAGTTATAAGTATCCTTCTGCTTGGCAGCTGCATCACTTATCCTGAACTTCCCTGGAGATCATGCAACATTCCTATACCGGCACTCGTTGCATATCCTGATGCTCCACCTGACTGTCCCCTCAAAGCCATGCCTATCTCCCTACACAATCCTCTCCACTTGGATCTGTATAGCCCTGACACTGGTGCAGGGATATAGGTCCTCCCTCTGCACCCCCTGCTCTGAATCCATGTCATAGCTTTCTCCACCCGTGAAGCCACCTCTACTTGGTGCTCCATCTGAAACTGAAGTCCACCTGATACCATAGAAGCCGACTCTGTCTTCGAGTCCCCCAAGGCCAACCATCCAATGCTGCACTACTGAGCCTGCTACTGTACCTCGAACATCATTGTTGACCCTTCGGACCCTCTGCACTCCATAGATCTGTCCAAAACCATCTCAAATATATCGCACCCTATAGGCTCCTCCGAGATCACCAAGAGCTCATCCAAATCTTCACTTTCAGTAATCGTATTGATGGAATCCAAGCTTTCTCTTCCCTTACACTTCTTCCAAGCAGACACTTCCGCTTAAAGTACCCCGCTTTTTCGCACTTGAAGCATCTCTTGGACCCCTTGCTATCCCTCTGTTTGCCCTTCTTCTTTTCTTTTCTATGCTTCTCTGAAATCACAAGACTCTCCTGGAAGACCTCTCTCTTCATCATCCGTTCCCACTGCTTGTTGGACCTGGGTACTGATACGATCTCCTCGTATACCAGTGTCTCCTTACCATACAGCAAAGTTGTCACCAACGGATCAAAGCTCCCGGATAGTGAACACAATAACAATAGACTTTTATCCTCTTCTTCTAAATCCACCCCTATATTGAGCAAGTCCATGCTCATTCGATCGAATCGCTGAATATACCCTGCAATATCCTCGCCCTCCTACATCCAAAGGCTATATAGTTGCTTCTTCAGCATCAACTTATTGCACATGTTCTTCCCCATATACAACTGTTGCAACCTCGACCATAATCCCTTGGGTGTTCTCTCTTCCAACACACCATACAAAACCTCATCCGTCAAATAAGTCCTAATTATGGCACATGCCCTTTTCTCCAAGGACACCCACTCCTTGTCTGTGATCTTCTCTGACCTATCTTTCAAGGCCGAATCCAACCTCATCTGAACCAGCAGATCCTCTATCCTTACCATCTACATCGTGAAACTTTTCTTTTCATCAAACTTCTCTAATCCTACCTTCAATCCATTGTTTTCCATGATTAATCCAAATCAAATAATAGTAAACAGATAGATCTGAGAAATACCTTGACTAGGGATGGTGGACAGCAGCCCTGCGATCTCTTTCTTCCTCATGACGTCTGGAGAAAGCCTTTAGATCTGAATCTCACTGCTAATCTCTATTGAAAACTGATCTTCTTCCTCCTTCATGCTCAACCTGACTCTGATACCAAATGTAAGTGCACCAACTGGCATCACCTCTCTCTGATACCAATTGATGTTCCATGATATCGCTCGAACATCAATCATCCTTGGCATTACAAACCCCGATACCATGTTACAGAAGTCTCTGATCTTTAGCACGGACCTTAAAGAATCTGTGATGTTCTCTATGGATAGCAAACCATCAATCCTCCAGCTGAATCTATGATGGGATGCCTCCCTCCTTGGGCTTGAGGAAGACGTTCCCCCTCGCTAGGGCTTCTTCAAGAATCCTAGGGCGGCAACTCTAGAGAGAAGAGAAGAAGAGAGAGTTTAGGAAGAAAATGTCTATATTGATTCCAATCTTAAAAATCCTAATACAACCTATATATTTATATATAGCCATTAGGCCCAACCAAAAACTTTTCTGGCTAATCCAATACATGAAAGCACTCTCCGAGCCCATGTACACTCATGTCTTTCATGCTCTCATCCTCTGAATCTAGATCCGATCCATATATGAGTTAGCCCCCTTAAGACCTCTTGAACTAGGCCTTAAGACCCCTAGGATCAACCTAGACCCTAGCCCATAATAGACTCTTGCATAACTTTGCCCGTGCACTGAGTTGGCTCAGTCTCAGCACTGAGCCGGCTAAGTTCCACTAGGTCGGCTCAGTCTGAAACTGAGCCGACCCAGTTCTATGCCATGCCAGCAGTTTCGAATGCGCAGTTCTCTATTTTGCCTGTGCACTGAGATTTAGCCGATCCAATTTTGAACTAAGCCGACTAACCTGCAGAAAATCTTCTTTCTACAGTCTTGATTCTCCGACTTTGGTTTCTTATTTCACCTTGAATTTCAGATCTCTGAAATACCAACCAAGCTCCTAAAATCAACGAAGCTAACACTCTGACTCCTCCCGTGGCCTCCTAAGGCTTGGGAGCATGATAAATCCTCATAAAATATACATCAAATTATACCATCAGTCGGTGCTGGACCAAGATCGGCTTCATATAAAGCATGATCGATCATCAAATATTTTTGTGCAAGGATTTTCATGTCCTTCAACTTCAGGAAGTCCTACCGATCAACCGGATCGACCCGATTGTTGTCATTTGGGTTGGTGTTTGGAGTCTCCTAAATGAACGAAAAACCCCAAAGAAGAGTGGATGACATAAAGAAAAACTGAGTCTTCCAATCATGGATGGACGATGGAAGACCTAAGATAAAAGAAAGCCCCTTTCTTGGGGCAAACATCCACCAACCATCAGCTTTCAGATCGGGATGAAGGGTGAAGAAAGGATGGAGCAAAGAGAGACAAGGAATGGTCGAGATACAAAGAAGAGCAAAAGAGACTAAAATCCGAATAGAATTTGGTGCAAGCTGTGTTGGACAGACTCGATAATAATCCAGAACATTTCGAATGAACTCTGGAATTGAAAATCGAAGATCCAATCTAAGATTTTCTTCATAAAATGCCACCTGATCAATCGACGGAGAAGATACTCGACCTTTCGGACCAGGGATAAAGAATTGAAATTGCTCCAAAATATGATATTATTCTTGGAGCCGACTAACAATGGAGTTCGGCAGGAAAGAAATCTCTGCTCCAGGGCTAGCAGAGAAAATCATTGCCAAACCAGACAGTCGGCTACCGCTACCTACGGATCTACCTCTACCTCTACTAGCCATTACTGAAAGGGTTAGGGATGGAAAGAGGAAAGAACAAAGAACCTAACCTGGAAAATGAGAAGAAAACTTGGGAATGGGAGGAAGGAGAAAAATACTAAGAGCTCCAACACCAATAGAAGATAAAGTCACTGTAAAAGTTCAAGAAAAGTAATAATGGTTCTATATATAGGAACCACCAACGGTTGGGATTACTCTCATAAAAATAAAGCTACCAGGATTCTTAACACATGGCAGAATCTGGGTCCTTAGTTGTTCGAACCCTTTGATGCACCTCCGTTCAAATTGTGCCACGACAGTACCATCTGTGAGATCAATCAACAGCTAATGGCAACGCAACGCGTGGCATCATCGGATTGAGCTAAGGCTAAATCGATTAGACTGTCAAGCTGTCAAATTGACTTTCTTGCTAATAAGTGTTACACGGCTATCGGAGCGATAAAATAGCTGGAACCCTCTTCGTCGAATGTGTTAATAATTACTTCACAGTCCTCAGAATGACATTGGTCTGCGGAACAATCATTGACACCGAAAGTAGCCGCCAAATTGCAATCCGAGATAAGTACTCTCGTCGTTCAAAATGTTAGATCATGTGATAAAGCATGTGCCCTCACCATTCTAAACTTGAGAGTGGGGGGCAACTATTGGGTTCATAAATTTGTTTATACCGATTTGATGACCAACAGGTTATAGAGTGGATAGTTCTACCAACTGAAAGATGGCGAGTCCGTCTATACGACAGGCGTAATAAATCCCAACTCATAACGAGCGACTATAAATTGGCTACACCCTTAGATAATCGATTATTGACTGGCCAATTAATCCAGTTGTCTTTCATCAATCGTACGATGATCGTCACATCAACTCTCGACGATTAGCTGATGGTTAGTCAGCTAATTCCTGATCGACTATCCAAACTTAACAGTTTTATCAATCGAACAAAATACCAATTGGCTATTGATTTTGCCGACATACGATCGGTTCGATCGATGCATGATCAGCAGAAGTTACATCTTCGCTGAAAAATAAGGATAATGGCTCCTCCACGATCAATTAGTGAGCATTAACTGCTCTCTTAATGTCGAAATAAGTGGGATCCCATGACCTCCAGTCATTACAGACGGTTACTACTATATTTTTCTATAAAAGAAAGGTAAACCAAGTATATTGGTAAGATAATTCGGAGCTAGAAACTCTGCCTCATTCCACTTCAATTATTTTGTTCACCTATCCTCTGCTAACTTAGGCATCGGAGGGTCCCCATCGAAAAATATCGGATCAGTGCGGACTTCTTTTTCAAATATTTTTCACCCGCAGCAGGCGCATTAGAGGATCGGCCGCAACAGATTATTATTTTATAAGTATGTTGATCCATTACTTTTTTTGATTTCTTTTAGTCATAAGGGGAAATTTCATAAAAACTACAAATTAGAAATAAAAGAAAGGTTCTAGATGCATTATTATCATTTTATATAATAAATTAGAAATATAAATTATATTATTATTTTTTGAAATTTATGATAATATAAAAAAATATGTTAGATTCGTGTTTTTTTTTCTTTTTTTACAATGAGGGCTGATAATAAAGGGAGGGGTTTGGGGCCATCGATATGGTTAAGGACAAGATAGAGCTCAATATTGAATGAAAAAGCAATTGAGAAAATGGTAGAGAAAAAACTAACTGGGGATAAAATTGGTGACACTACTAAAGATGAGGGATATAAGAAGTGGTGGTATAAAAGGGAGGACATCATTAATCCTATATTGATTATGAGTTAAGGAGGATCCTGACTTATATAAGAAGGAACGTAAAATATTTTTTGAAGGATAAAATTATAACATCAGTCAGAACAGATAATATCTCACGTGCCAAGCCATGAACTATTTACCATAATAAGAAGAAAAAACTTAATTATCCTAAAAAGTGGCAGCTGACTATGCTCCTTCCTAATAGGACATGTCTTTCTTTTTATACAAAGTTGGACAATCTTCAGAATAAAATAAGAAAATTATCAAAACCAAGGATTCAACTAAAATGATAGAGTAAAATAAAAATAATAGTCAAATCGAAAAATGGCTAATTGTAGAGGAGTTTGGAGAAGGAATGGAATGCTAGCATGAGATACAACAGACCCACTAATACCTCTTCTTTTTTCTTGAAAATAACTTGTTGTATCATCATGATTAATAGATAGGCCCTAAAATATAATATATTTTTTTTCAAAATACATAAAATAGCATGAACAATGGATTGGCTTGCAAATGACGGTCAGTGATATCAACGTTAAAAAACAAGTATAAACAAAAGATGCTTTCACAATTATGCAAAAAAAACTAATAATAATTTGTTAGATTTGTGTTAAGCTTGTAAACATAACTTGAGGAATTTCAGTTATTTAATGACTTCAATCAAAAACCTCTAAATTGTTCTAATTATGATTTTTGCATGTATAACCATGCAAATATATAAACTTATGTGCATATCCTTATAAATTTGCTATTTGTGCTAGATTCTTATAAATTATTTTTTTGCATAGCAACCTCACAATTTTACTATCTTCATATATGTCTTTTATAGATTGTTTCTTTATAAATATAACTAAAATTGGATCAGATACGGATCGGATACCAACATATCTATATCCATATTTATTTTATATAATGAATATATATATATATATATGGATATTATTCGAATACAAAAATTCATATCCATATTTATTTTAAATGGATATGGATATAATTTGGATACTAGAAGTATGGATATAATTATGGATATAAATTAGAGAATTAAATTTTATGACTATAGAATCAAAGATATTACTAAATAAATGATAAAAAGTTAATAATATATTTATATGATTATATTTTTTTTAAAAAATTAATAAGTACTATATAAAATTATATAGAATTACATATAGATTCGGATATTCGGATACGAATTGGATAGTTGTCTATCCATATTCATATCCATTTTTTTTTTGACAGATATGGATACGAATATTAGTTGGATCCTCAAATTTTTATCCATATCCAGATTAATTTGGATACGAAAATGGATCGGACGGATAATATCCATACTACTTTCATCCCTATTTTTAAAGTATCCACCAATACTGAATTAAAGATGTACATATCAAAAGAAATTATATATATATATATATATATATATATAGATAGATAGTTTCTTTTTAAAGCATCTACCCTTATTGAATTAAAGATGTATATATCAAAAGAAATTTTATATATATATATATATATATATATATATATATATATATATATATATATATATATATATATATATATATATATATATATATATATCTGTGTGTGTGTGTGTGTGTGAGGGTGTGTACACATATAGTAAAATAATGACATTATACATGAAATTTTAGATATTTATAATGATGTAAGTATAAGGAGATAATTTATAAAGATATACACGTAAATAATAGATTTGCAAAGATAGACATATAATTTTAAATATTTATAAAGTTATACACATAAAAAACCTCTTAATTAATATGTATTAAGAATCTTGCATCTTATAAATCAAAATCCTTTAAATTGCATTAAATGGGTTGACCTACTTCTAATCTGAACCTATTTAGTCCAAACAAAATCTGCTCATGGCAAGTCGAACATGGGTTGGAGTGATGTGTCAGGTTATATTTTGCTAGCCTTAGTTGAAATTATCATTTGACATAGTGCAATTCATCTCTTGTGTGAATGTTTTTAATGTATTCTACAATAAAATTTGTCAAATCTTTTTTTGTTAAATTATTATTCTCAATCATCAATTTTTGAATTATTCTAATGGTGATTTTTATGTGTATAGCCTCACAAAAATCAAAAATTATGTGTATACCTTGTGAATTTACTATTTATGATATATCCTTATATATTACTTTTTGTTTTTGTATGGCAACCTTATAAGTTTACTATCTACAATATGCTTTTATGGATTATTTCTTTTTAACATCCACCCTTTCCTAGTTAAGAATATAATAATTTACAATGATATACACATAAAACAAAGTAATTTATAAGGGTACACATGCATAAAATAAATTTGTAAGGTTATACACACAATTTCTAATATGTATAAGGGTGTAAATGCAAAGAGATTTTGTAAAGGTATGCATGTAAATAATAGATTTGTAAGGATAAGTGTATAGTTTCTAATATCTAGAGGTGGATGTTGCTGTTGGTGGCCAATCTGGCATTGCAGTAGGTAGATTTGGAGTAGCTAGATAGTAGCACCGTACCGAATGGAAGTAAATATGCAAATCAAATCTCTTTTCAATGAGGATCCTTCGATGCTCAAGTCGGTCACTAAAGAATAGTAGAAAGGAGGGAGAGAGTGAAACACGAGAGCATATCTGAGGGGTCCTCTATTCCCTCTTATTTATAGGTGGCGTGGCTAGCCATCTTTGAAAAGGGGTAAGAGTGGTGGAGAGAATCATGCTATTTCTATTTTATCTTATCGAGGTGAGTTGTCTTTCATCGGATTAGGAGCATATCTAGATACAGACTAAATATGGTAACCATTCGGCATGTAACAGCCATTGGGAATCTTGATCCAATACCTCAGTTTTGAAGGCACCAAGACAAGTCGATCAGTTCCTAACTGAGCTTAATCAAGCATTGGATCTAACCAAGGTAAACCATCAAACCATATCAATGCCCCCCACTCTTGAGTCCGAGCTAAAGATAGCTTGGGCAAAGAAAGTAAATTGCTGGACAAAATGATCGTTACCTCGAGTTGAAATCATTTTGCTTATTTATTGCACGGACATATGATAGGGCCTGACTGGGTGAAATGAACCGTCGTCTATCTCAAGTGCCATTAGCAGCAATCTGTGGGAGTTCAGTTTAGCCAACCTTGAGTTGATATGTGTCGATCATCCAGCAGGGCTGGCTGAATTGGCATTAGATTTGGATCGCTCCTAGCATTTATAAATAGTGGTCTGTCCTCATTTGTGCTTCTTTTTTGTTCTGCTAAGATTGGTGATTTTCAATTGGAGTATAATGACTACAAAGCTTCTTCGATGATCTTTCTCGGTGATATGCTGGCGACTGACCTTTGAGGCATTTGCCAACACTCTGAGGTTAGCCCGGCTTCAGCTCAACTTTCAATGCTCTCTAGTTTTTTTCTTTTCTTAATTTTTTTTCTTTTAAGATTGTTCCTCAAGATTAGTGGCATCGTCGATTCGATGAGAAGCTGGTCGACCGACTAGGATTATCCTTGGAGTAATGGGCCATCTCTTCCTTGGGGTATGCCAAGATATTAGAGGTTAGGGCTGAAGAAGTCCTAGGCCCCAAACACTTTCAATCAGTCCTCAACCCGAAGGACTTGGAACTGACTCATCTTCAATTCCGAGTCCCACCAAAGTACTGGTTGGAAGCCTTAGGCACAAGCAGTAGGATCTATGATCCTTTATAGGGTCAGCTCAAACTCTATGAAGAGTCCTTAAGAGCCGGCTTTAGGCTTCTTTTTCATCCATTTTTCATTCATCTTTTCCATTTTTTGGACATTGCCTTGAGTTTGGTGGTACCAAACTCATGGCAGTTCATCATGGACTTCACCATCCTTTATTTTTTGGTCAACATCTAACCTTCTATCCCGCTCTTCCAAGATTTCTTCACTTTTAAGAGGCATCCTACAGAGCGGGATTGGTGGTATGTTTCACCTTAGAGAGGGCATTGCCTAATCTAAGGTACTCCTACCTCCATTCATAGGTGGAAGGAGAGATTTTTTTTTTGTTTCTTTTGCAAACAGGAAGGGCTTTTCTCATGGGGCTAACCTCAAAGATTGCTGATTCGAGCTCCATCATTGGATGATGCCAAGCATTGGGACTTGACGACACTACTCAAGTAATAGTTCCTCCATTGAAGAAGCTATTGTCTAAGCAAATCTTATTTAATATTGGCCTTAGCCAGATCAACCCATGAGGTAAGTGTCATATTCTCCCTCCTTTGTCCAATCTTCCTTTTTGGTATTCTTTTCCTTTTTTCGTCCTAACTTTTCTACCTCAATTTTTTTGTAGAGATAAGGATGGACGAGCTGGAAAGGCTTCATCGGGCAATGTAGAAGAAGAGGAAGCATCGGCCGCCATGAAGGATCTATTCTAGCACCCCCACAATGAGGCTTCGATAGCTCGGACTACCCCAAGCTTGACTGGAGGCCCCCCTCGAAGACCTATTTCTGAGGGTTTATCGATCGACCTCGATGTGGTCATGGTCAACCTGATCTTGGTCCTCCCCCTAGGGGTAGCATTACCAGCCCAATTTGCTCCAACATCATCCCCTAAGGTAAAAGGGCCTCTCAACCATCTTTTGGCACATATAGCTTGATGCTAGCCCCAGCCCCTATCGATGCTGAGTAAGGGTTGTGCATCGCTATGGTTCAGCCCTCATTAAATTCCATATTAATGAGTTGGCGAGTAGCGCAAGACCTCACACAAGGAATCCTACTTCTAGTAGATGAGAAGAAGCTGGAGGAGTCAAGCTCCAACTTCCACCACATCAATGCATATGACTCCATCTGCATAAGTGATGCCAAACTTCATGTCTTCATCTTTATTTTGTTGCTTTGCTCAGGTCAGCTAACTTTTCTCCCTCTTTTTTAGCTCGCACACCACCTCATCCATTTCATGAAGTCCACCAAGCCCACAAGGTTGGCAGATGTGCAACAAAGGATGGATGCAGTGAAGGAGAGGGCCAAAAAGAAAGCCCAAGTTATCCTGACTGAGATTAGGATGGAAGTCGGGCGCTTGAAGGAGGTGCTTAAGTTGGCTGAGAAGAAGTTGGCGGTGACCAAAGAGAAGACTCCGAAGGTCAAGGCAAGGGTAGCTAAGACTAAGGTTGAGGGAACGAGCTATCTCAGAAAGTGGTGGAGGACTTCCGAGCTTTGGAGGAGCTCATCAAGAAAAGGCTGAGTTCGCTGTAAAGTCCTACAACCTTAGGCTCCAGGAGTGCTAGGCCAAGGTCGCAAAGCATTATCCCAACCTTGATCTTTCCTTCTGAGTCAATGATGACCTCCTTAGCCTGCTCCCAAACCTGAGCTTCGAGAAGTATGGAATCTTTGGGATCACCAAGTTGGAGACTAGAGGAAGCCACAGATCAGGTCGGAGGACTTGCACCTCCCACCAAAGTTTAGACTTAAGACTTTTTCTTTCCTTTTTTTGTTCTTGTAATGATGGTTCAGTTTGTCCAAACTAATTTTACAATTGGCTTCATCAAGCTTCCTTGTATACATATTTGAAGTTTTAATGAAATAAGTACCTTTTCTTTCTCAATACTTTTGGTGTCGAACTTCCTCTCTTTTCTTCTTCTTTGAGTGAATGAATGCTTAACCACCTTTATTGCCAGCTCAATTGGCCCTTTAACAAGATAATGAAATAAACTAATAATCAGGGTGTTCAACCTTCCAGTGGATATCAAATTAATGTAGTTGTTGGTTTGATCAATCTTGAATGTGGCACTGAACTATCTTGGTGGTCGATTTGCCCGACCCTATAAATGGACACTAAAGTGATCTATTAAGACCTAGTTTTGCAAAGATTTTGACTTTGGCTTTTTTGCATTTTGGCATTCCCTGGCTGCCCTTGACACTTGGGTGATACCTATCGTATCATGAACTTTTTGGCCTTGGTTTTCTATTTGACAGACATTTTTTTCACCAATCCAACCTTCATTGAATTGTTTTGGCATAAGAAGCTGTACTTCCGAGGGTCCTCTTATGGGATTATCCCTCACTTCTTGATCAACCAAGATTTTGAGCTTAAGTTGCTTTAACATAAGGAACTATACTTCTGAGGGTCCTCTTATGGGGTTACCCCTTACTTCTCAGTCGAACGAGGTTTTGAGCTCGGCATAAGGAGATGTGCTTTCAAGGATTCTATTATGGCATTATGTTTCACTTCTCAGTCGGTCAAGATTTTGAGATCGGCTCATTTTAAAATAAGAAGCTATGCTTTTGAGGATCTTCTTATGGGGTTACCCCTCACTTCTTGATTGATCGAGGTTTTGAGCTTGATTCGCTTTAGTATGAGGAGCTGTGCTTTCGAGGATTCTTTTATGGGGTTATCTCTGGCTTCTCAATTGATCGAGGCTTTAAGCTCAGCTTACTTTGGCATAAGGAGCTATGCTTCTAAGGATCCTCTTATATGGTTATCTCTCACTTTTCAATCGGTCGAGGTTTTTAGCCCATCCATCCAAGATATGGATCCTATGCAATTTTTGACCTATGAGACTTGAGTGTAACGAAAGGCTTTTTATTGCCAAGTGAATTATAAGGAATGATCACTATATTATTAGTAATAGATTCATAAATTTTTTGAATTCTAAGTTCGAGATAACAGGCTTGTTGGTGATAGAGTAGCTCCTATCGAAATTCGGTAGTTGGTTCAATCTCGACATGACCAGTCCAAGGCGTGATGACATGACCAAACTTCAATTGGTAGGTTTTTCTTGCTGGATAGCCGATCTCCAACTCGCTTGTACTGGATGACCTTCTCAACCATGAATATCAACTTCACTGGTCAATTGGAGGACTTGCCTTGCCTAAACGAATTTGAATAGTAAAAGTAGCTATCTTCCGCCGAACTGCATGGCTTAAGTATCAAAAGCCCAACCAACCAACTTTGCTTGGCAACGAATTGTAAAGGCAGCCAAATTCTCCCTCTATAAGTAGTGGATCCCTTGCAGATGAACTTCTTTTGGTTGAACTTCTTTCAGTAGTTGAGCTCGCTATCATATATTGTGCACCTCACCCAAACGAACTTGAACAGTAGAAGGACCTCGTCGTCTGCACAAGTGTAACTCCTAATTCAATAAACATCAGCCATCTTGTAGATAACCTCGGAGGTGTCCGAACCTCTCTAGAACTGCTTAACATATAGTTCTTTACTACTAACTAATTGCTCATAGGCATTGAAGTCCCATCCAAACTCCAACTATTAATCTCCAATAAATTGGCAAGTTGCGATAACGGATATCATCCTTCGTAACAAACTTCACGTGATCTCGAACGGCCTACCAGTAGGTGGTTACGGCTGTCACTATCATCCTATTATGAGCTCCACCTATTTAAAGGATATCTCAAATACATCTTCTCTTCTAAACTCTCATTATTTTTCCAAAACTTCTTAGTGCTCCATTTTTATTGATTGGAGAACTGACTTGACCATTGGAGGGTCTTGCCGAAAACACCCCCATCTTCGATTTAGATTATTTTGTAGATCCCGGTGGCGACCTCATCTTCCCCAACTCCAGCTTTTTTTGGTGTTTGTTATTTTCTTTATTAATAGAATTGATACTAGAGGAAGAAAACTATCCTTGTTCCTAAATGAGCACTTAGTTGACTTCCTTCTCTTCTTCGGTTCTTCTCCTTCGATCCACCTAGCAAAATGCTACCCAAGGGAGTTTCGACCTAGAGATCCACTACCTCTGCAGCAAGATCCCAACCAAATCATCCTGCTTCAACCTCATCGTCGGTGCCTCAACCTCCACCAACCACTGTGATGGATGTGGAGCAATTCAACCTACTGCTACAGTAGGTTAGAGGCCTCACTGAAGCGATGCAAGCCATGTAGCAACCTCCGACACCTTTTCAATCGAAAAAGCCCTCACCAGAGTATCGGGACCCGATGCAGGGTGGACCCACTTGGACGAGCCATTCGGTGACCCCTAGGAAGAGAAAGCAAAGAGCCCCTATTTTGACCATGATTCGACCCCAGGAGATCTTTGCCTTCCTTGAGCCACCATCCTTTGAGATCCATGGTCGAAACAATCTACTCGATCAGAAGCTTTAAAAAATAAATTGGTAGATTGAAGAACTCGGCCATGCTGTCTCAGTCTACAACGATGACATCCGCACTGATCCTCCTTTTTCTATCCGAATCATGCAAAAGTCCCTCCCACCAAACTTCAAGCTTCCTCAGCTTGAAAGTTATGACAGGACCACTGACCCAGTCGACCACCTTGAAGCCTTCAGGATCATGATGCTACTCCAGGGTGCTCCTGAAGCCATTCTCTATGTGCTTTCTCCTCTACTCTGAAAGAAGTAGTAAAAAATTAGTACTCAGACCTCAAACTAGATATCATCTTTTCTTTTGATCAGTTAAGCCACAAATTTATGGCTCATTTTATCAGTAGTCGGTGCAAGAGGCAAGGGTCCGACTCTCTCATTAACATTAAATAGAAAGAAGGGGAGTCCATTCAACCTTATGTCAACCGTTTCAACACTACTGCTTTAGAAGTCCGCAATCTAGACTAATCTATTATCATGACCACATTAAAAGGCGGTCTACAGAAGAATGATCTCCTCTTCTCTTTGGAGAAGAAGTATCCCCAAGACTTCGCTGATATACTAGCTCGGGCTAATGGCTATGCCTGAGTGGAGGAGACCTTCAAGCTGAAAGATGAAGAGGCAGCAAGAAAGTGGCAGGCAGGTGAATCAAGCAAGTCTATAGTTGTTGGGAAGCTGAGTGAAGCTCGGCTACGCTCCAAAACTCCTTCTAAGCTTCGACGAGCTCGGACTCCACCCCAAGCTTGTCGACAGAAGAGCCCGGATCGAAAGGCATGGTGGAACTCCCCTCCCAGGAGATTTCACAATTACTTCCAATTGAATGCTTTGAAGATTCAAGTGTTGATGGAGATCAAGGAGCAACTTTCGAGGCCAGATAGATGCGGTCTCACCCCAGCAAGCAAAATTTCAATCAGTATTGTCTCTACCATAGTGACCATGATCACGATACTGAAGAGTGCATCCAGCTCCAAAATGAGATCGAGGAGCTCATTTGATGGGGCTAACTTTGCCGATTTCTAAGATGTAAGCCTGAAGGAAGGATCGATCGAGGCTGCTACAGCAACTAGAACCGCCAAGAAGGGAGGAGCAGCAAGAAGATCGGCCATCTCTCGAGATCATTAATTTGATTGCTAGGGGACTTCAATCGGGGGGAGCTGGTGGATCGACAAAGCTGGTAAAAAGATAGAGAACTGAGGAACCCATCACTTTCACTATGGAGGATGCATAGGGGGTTCAATTTTCACATAACGACATGGTTGTAGTTTCTCTAAATATTGTTGATTATGATATACATCATATTTTAATTGATAATGGAAGCTCTACCGATATCTTATTTTATGATGCTTTCTCCAAAATGTTCATACCTAGTGATCGCTTGGAACTAATGAACTCCTCATTGATAGACTTCACTGGCAATGTTGTGTCAGTTGAAGGAATAATAATATTACCTGTAGTTGCAGGGCGGTGCCCAAGGCAGTCCAAGGCATAGGTTAATTTTCTGATAGTAAGAACTCCTTTCGCCTATAATGCAATTCTTGACCAACTTAGCTTGAATGCACTTCGGACGGTGGTGTCAACTTATTATTTGAAAATAAAATTTTCAACAAACTACAGAATTAGAGAAGTTGGGAGGGATCAAGCTCTGACAAGTCACTGCTATACAATTGCCTTGCAAGGAAGAGGACAACCAGATCCTTGTTCGGTAGATGGGCTTAATGCCTGTGATGAACTAACTAAAGAGTGGGGCAAGCCTATGGAAGACCTCATTGCGATTTTTTTGAATGATGGGAATAAGGATCATACTATTCAGATTGACTCCAACCTGAGAGAAGAAGTCAAAAAGCAACTCATTGCCTTCCTACAAAAAAATATAGATATTTTTGCTTGGGTTCCTGCAAACATGCCCAAAATTGATGCTGAAGTCATGGAGCACTGCCTAGCTATTGATTCCAAGCACTGGCCTGTAAAGGAGAAGCTGCACGGCTATGCACCAGAGTGGTAGAGGGCAATCGTGGAAGAGGTCGACAAACTTCTCAAGGCTGGGTTCATCCAAAAAGTATCCTATCCAAATTGGATCTCCAATGTGGTCCTCGTGAAGAAGATAAATGGCAAGTAGCGGATGTACATAGACTTCAAAAAATTGAACAAGGCTTGCCCAAAAGATAGCTATTCCCTCCTCAATATTGATCAACTAGTGGATTCAACCTCAGGCCACGAGCTCCTCATTTTCATGGATTCCTTCTTTGGTTATAATCAAATCCAGATGATACTAGAAGATGAGAAAAAAACTACTTTTATTACTAATCATGATCTTTATTATTACAAGTTTACGCCCTTTAGGCTTAAAAATGCAGGTGTGACCTACCAGCACCTAATGAACCAGATCTTCAAGGAACAGATTGGTCGCAACATAGAGATTTACATAGATGATATGCTTGTTAAGAGCGATCTTCTATAAATCACATCGCCGACCTAGAAGAGACCTTCAGTGCGCTCCGAAACTACAAAATAAAGTTGATCCCATCCAAGTATGCCTTTGGAGTAATCTCGAGAAAGTTCTTAGAGTTCATGGTGTCGAGGTGCAAAATTGAAGCAAACCCAGAGAAGATCCGTGCCATTCAAGAAATAACTATCCTAAAAATAATAAAAGAAGTTCAGCATCAAACATGAAAGGTAGCAGCTTTGAATTGCTTCGTTTCGAGATTGGTCGAGTGATAGATGCCCTTTTTCTAGATCCTCAAGCAACCAGAGAACTTCTGCTGGACTCCTGAATGCCAACGAGCATTTGAGAAACTAAAAAGCTACCTCGACTCACCTCCTCTATTGGCCAAGCCTAAACCTGGAGATGAATTATTTTTGTATTTGGCGGTCTCTCCTACGACCCTTGCAGCAATCCTAATCAAGAAAGAAGTGAAGGTGTAGAGGTTGATCTACTACATAAGCCGAGTTTTAAGGGATGCTAAAACTAGATATACCAAGTTAGAAAAACTAACTTATGCTTTATTGATCATAGCTCAAAAACTTCGATCTTATTTTCAGGGGTACACCATAACACTCCTCACTGATCAATCTATTAAGATAGTTTTTCATCGAACAGATGCCTTTGGAAGAATAGCAAAATGGGCAATTGAGCTCATGGAGTTTGACATCAACTTACAACCTCGATCGTCTATCAAAACTCAAATATTGATCGACTTTATAGTAGAATGCACCATTCTAGATGAAGCCAAATTTGAGCAGCATGAGGTCAATGTCTCATGGCTATAGCCAAACTCTCCTGAAGAAAGAACAAACCTTCCTGAAGGCTTTTGTGTCATGTATGTGGATGGTTCCTCCAATGCCTTCGGAACGGGCATAGGTTTGGTTCTAATCAATTCAGAAGAAATTGTTGCTGAATATGCACTGCACTTTGAGTTCCCCATAATAAACAATAGGGTAGAATATGAAATCCTAATTACAGGATTAAGAATAGCCAAAAAATTGGAGGCAGATCGGCTAAAAATTTACAGTGACTCTCAATTGGTAGTAGGACAAGTCGATGGCAGTTATGAAGCTTGGGAGGAAAGCATGAAAAAGTATCTAAAAAAAGTAAGGAGTTTGACCCCTTCCTTTAGCAGTTTTGATATCCAATAGATTCCGAGAATAGAAAATGTCAGGGCCAACCTTCTCTTCAAATTAGTCATACTGGCTCCAAGCAAATTGTCCAAAGAAGTCTTCTTCGAAGTTCCAAAATATCCAAATTTGGAGGAACCCCAGACTGTAATGCAAGTCGACCAAGAGCCCAGTTAGATTGATCCATTTCTTGCTTATCTCAAAGATGGTGTCCTTCCTCGAGATTCAAAAAAAACTTAAAAATTATGAAATCAAGCCATCTGATATGTTCTATATGAGAATAAACTATATAAGAGGTCATACTCTTTGCCACACCTAAAGCATCTTCGACCTTTCAAGGTTGATTATGCACTGTGGGAGGTGCACGAAGGGATATGTAGAAACCATCTAGGAGCAAGGTCCTTATCTCACAAGCTGCTTCGACAAGGATATTATTAGCCAACTATGCATCAGGATGCAGTGGAATATATGAAAAATGTGACCGATGTTAGAGAAATGCCAATATTCAAAGACAACCAACCTCCCAACTTACATCTTTGAGTGCCCCATGTCCATTTGCATAATGGGGGATAGACATACTCGGATCTTTTTTCATGGCATCCGGATCGTAAAAATTTTTCTTAGTAGCCATAGACTATTTTACTAAATGGGTCGAAGTTGAACCCCTGATAAAAATTACTGAAGCTAAAGTACAGGACTTCATCTGAAAGTCTTTAGTCTGCAAATTCGGTCTATTTCAAACTCTTATAACTGATAATGGATGCTAGTTTGTTGGAATAAAGTTTGCCGAGTTTTGTGGAGATCTGAACATTTTTCATCACTTCATATTAGTAGCTTATCCATAAGCAAACGGTGAAGTCAAGGTAACAAATAGGACTCTGCTTCAAGAGATAAAAGCAAGACTCAAAAAGGCAAAAAAAGCTTGGATGGATGAACTCTATCATTTGCTTTGGACTTATAAAACCATCCAAAGATTGCCAATCGAAGAAACTCTATTTGCTCTAGCTTTTGGAATGGAAGCAGTCATCTTAATAGAGCTTAAACTTTCATCAGCGCAAGTCGTGGCCTTTAATGACCATAGAAACTCGTAGGATCTCAGGGCAAATCTTGACATGCTAGAGAAAAAGCGAGAAGAAGCTCGGATTAGGATGGCGGCTTATAAGCAAAAGGTGGCCAGTTTACAACTCCAAAGTCAAGAGCAAAACGTTCAAAGTAGGAGACTTGGTACTTCAATGGGCAGACATCTCACAACTGCAGAGTCAAGAAAAGCTTGTCCTAAATTGGAAAGGCCCTTATGAGATCAAGGAGATCATTCGATCTAGAACTTACTATCTGAGGAAACTTGGAGGAGCTACACTCCCACAACCTTGAAACTTGAAAAATCTACGAATGTATTATCAATAACCATATTTCAATAAATTTTTTTTACTTTAACATCCTTGTCTTTGGTGCACAACTGCATAATGGTAGGGCTGAAGGCCTTCGATTCTTAAACAGGAGGTTAACTTCATCTTAACGAGGGTGAAAATCTTTGATTTTTAAATAGAAGGTTAAGATAAGGATAAAGGCCTCTAATCCTTAAATAGGAAGTTAACCTCATCTTAATGAGGGTGAAGACCTCCAATTCTTAAATATAAGAAAATGAGAAGAGGCCCTCTCAACGGCCTTTTTTATGCCCCAACAACTTCGTTAGGCATAGGAGGTGAACCTCATCCTAACGAAGGAAAAAGCCATCCATATCAGACATAGGAAGAAATGGAGAGAGGCCCTCTCAATGGCCTTGTTTGTGCTCAGGCAACTTCATTAGGAGTAGGAGTTGAACCTCATTCTAATGAAGAAAAAAGTTATCCACATCAGGAACATGAGGAGAACCTCATCCTGATGCGGAATTGAAGGCCTTCAGTTCTTAAACAAGAGGTTAACCTCATCTTAATAAGAGTGAAGTCCTCCAGTTCTTAAATATGTGGTTAACCTCATCTTAACAAGGGTAAAGATCTTCGACTCTTAAATAGGAGAAAACGAAAAGAGGTCCTCTCAACGGCCCTTTTTGTACCCAATAACTTCGTTAGGAATAGGAGGTGAACCTCATCCTAATGAAGAAAAAAGCCATATGCACCATAAACAAGAGGAGGACCTCGTCCTGACACGAAATCGAAGGTTTTTGGTTCTTAAACAAGAGGTTAACCTTGTCTTAATGAGGGTGAAGGCCTCCAGTTCTTAAATAGGAGAAAATGGAAAAAGGTCCTCTCAACGATCCTTTTTGTGCTCCGACAACTTCATTAGGAAAAGGAGGTAAACATCATCCTAATGAAGAAAAAAACCATCCACATCAAGAACGAGAGGAGGACCTCATCCTGATGTGGAATCGAAGGCCTTCGATTTTTGAACAGGAGGTTAACCTCATCTTAACGAGGGTGAAGACCTCCGATTGTTAAACAAAAAGAAATGGGAAGAGGCCCTCTCAACAGCTCTTTTTGTGCCCCTGCAACTTCATTAGGAATAGGAGATGAACCTCATCCTAATGAAGAAAAAAGCTAGCCATATTAGAAATAGGAGGAGGACCTCATCCTGATGCAGAATCGAAGGCCTCCGATCCTTAAATAGGAGAGTCCTAATGAAGAAAAAAGTTGACAACTTCATTAGGAATAGAAGACCTAACAAAGAAAAAGCCAGCCGCATCAGGAACAGGACAAGGATCTCATCCTGACATGGGACCCAAGACTTGTCTAAGTCCTCCATCATAAATAAGGAGGGACGGGCATACAAAGCGATGGACTAAGAATATTATCCTAAAAGCAACCCCAAACATCGAGAAAAAGATAACAATAAAGAGGAAGCAAATAAAAAGTTATATCATTAAGATGAAATTCATTACAGAATTAAGGTTTGCAAGATCATTTATAAAAGAAAAAAAGGAAAAAGCATAGCCGAAGTCCTAAGAAGAAGGATCCAAACCCTCAGACTTTGGACTACAAACCTCAGCCATCACCAAAGACTGCTTCAAGTCATTGATCTTCTCCTCAAGCTCCTTCCTTGCTAGCAGGCTCTCGTTGAATAATTTATTAACCCTTCAACAATCATCTTCAGACTCTAGCAACCTTTTTCTTGGAATTGCCAATTCGGCCTCTGCATCTTTAATGGCCTACCACTCATAGGTCAATTGGATCTTCAACTGTTGAAGTTCGGCCTTCTCCTTCTTGTACATTTTAGAGAGATCACCTAAGGACCTCCTCAAAGAGGCAATCTATTTCGATTCCTTGCTTGCACTGGCTTGTTGATTATCGACTAACTACTTCTGGAGTTGGATCACCTCACTATTGGCAGCTCTGAGTCTTTGTTCAAGTTAGAAAATTTACTTCACCCAACCCAACCTCTAATCGTTTTGTAAAATTTTGGCATCATGAAGCTACTTCTGAAGGTCGAAAAACTTCTTCAACTAGTCCCAACCATACTAATCCTTATTAGAGGACCATGGCAAACTCTCCTCCAACAACTGGATCTTCTTTCTCGTCGTGTTGAGCTCAACTTCGAAAAAGCTAATCTTCGCAATCAACATCGAAGACTTGTCACTAGCATGCTTCTAGATCTCCTTGAGTTCTTTCTCAAAATTACTCTTCTTTTTAATATAGTCCATGGAGTTCTTCCTGTGCAAATTGCGAATACGGCTAACCTTGATCTTGGCCTTTGAATAGTTCTTCCTTAATTTATGAAGATTATTGGACCAGGACCCTCCCACCTTACCAACTCGTCCGTCCACTAAACAGAGAGCATCTTTGGAAAAATGGATAGACGAAGATAATAAGATCAGATATTACATGTTGGGCTCGATGTCTGATGAGCTCTAACACTAACATGAAGATATCGGGATTGCTTGCCAAATATTGGCTCACCTACAAAAGATGTTTGGTGAACAGAGTCGCGCAGCCAAGTATCAAGTCATGAAATGACTTTTTAAGACTAAGATGCATGATGGGCAGTCAGTCCAAGATCACCGTCTGATGATGATCAAGGATTTGGAAGAGCTTGACAAGTTCGGTGTGAAGTTAGACTTGGATCTGCAGAACGATGTTATTCTGCAATCCTTGACTGATGCATATGGGCAATTCATCATGAATTACCACATGCATAAACTTCAAAATTTTTTGGCCGAATTAATGAACATGCTGGTCACCACTGAGCTTCTAACTTCATTGCCTCTAATCATTTTTTGGAGTCGATATCTGATATCGCCTCGTCATAGGTTTTGGGATCATCAACATGAACCCTATTTTTCATGAGGAACATTTTCTCTACATCTTCTGAAATAATGTCTAAGTATCTTTCAGGAGGACGAAAAATTCTATTTGATCTATGAGGTGGAGAAGGTTATGATTGGACTAGCTCAATCTGATTAGGTTCCATAGGTTCCTTAGCTCGTTGCTCTTGGAAGACTTTCTCGAGCCTTATCTATCTTCCGATGCCACCATCTTAGATAAACTATTTTTCAAGTAAGATGGCATGTCGACTCATAATCATATTGTGATCTTCCAAAAGATAGAAATAATATCCTAACAACTCTTTAGGATATCCTATAAAATAAGCTCTAAAGGATCTAGACTCTAACTTATCCGTCTGCTGTCTCTTGACATGAGTCAGACAATTTTAAATTCTGAGATGACTCAGACTTGATTTCTTACCATGCCATATCTCATATGGAATGGTCGGAATAGTTTTAGAGGAAACCCTATTCAATAAGTAAATTACGATCATTAGACTATGTCCTCAAAAAAAATTAGAAAGATTTGTGAAGCTCATCATGGATCGGATCATATCTAATAGGATCCGATTCCTCCGTTCTGAAATCTCATTGAGTTGAGGTATTTTAGGTGGAGTTCATTAAGAGACTATTCCATTTTTCTTAAGATAGTCTAGGAATTTTTGACTAAGGTATTCACCTCCTCGATCTGATCGAAGAATCTTAATGAGTTTTTTAGTTTATTTTTCTACTTCATGTCTGAATTTCTTAAACTTTTCAAAGACTTCAAACTTGTGTTGCATTAGATACATATACCCATACTAAGAGAAATCATAGGTAAAGATGATGAAGTAGACATAGTTGCCTCTGACTGATACATTAAATGGACCGCACACATTAGTATGTACTAGGGCAAGAAGGTTTGTGGCCTTTTTCCTATGTCCTACAAATGGAAGCTTGATCATTTTGCCATGAAGGCATGATTTATAAATCGGATATGACTCAAAAGTCAACGAACTCAATAGTCTGGATTTCTCTAATTTATTAATCCTATCTTCTGCTATATGACCTAGCCTAAGGTACCATAGATACTTATCATTTGGACTATCCCTAGGTCGCTTTACTTCTACGACACTCATGTTTTGCTCGACATTTAATACATATACATCAATATGCAACTGATAGAGATCATTAATTAAGAATCTACTTACAATTTTATTTCTTTCAAAAAGAATAGTACAGTAGTCCTTAAAAAAGTTAATAACATAACCTTCATGTGCTAAATAAAGAACAGAAATTAAATTTCTGCTTGCTACAGCCACAAAATAACAGTCCCTAAGAATCAAATCTAAACCAGATGGTAGTCGAAGAGGGTAGGTTTCCACGGCAACAACAGCAACTCTTGCTCCATTTCTGACGTGCAGGATCATCTCACAATCTCTCAACCTCCTGCTCTCCTCAAGATCCTGTATGAAAGTGCACAAATGAACACTAAATCTAGAGTCAAATACCCGACTGGATGCAGAAAAAATCATTAAGTTAGATTCAATCATGAGCATACCTCCAGAAAGATCTGCTTCCTTCTTATTCTTCAGGATGGCTAGGTATAAAGGACAGTTCTGCTTCTAATGGCCATAAGAATTACAATGGAAACACTTTCTTTTATCGGTGGCCTTCTTTTTTGGCTCTTCCTTCTTGTTCTTCTTCCCACTTTCTATCTTTTGCTTCTTCACAGACTTCTTCTTCTTTTCAAAAGACTTTCTTTTGGAGAAAGTCCACTCCATGCAAGAACTGAGTCCTTTGAACCTTTCAAGAGCTCAGCAATAACCAGTATGTTCATAAGTTCAATCAAAATATTTTGCAGTTTATGCATATGGTAGTTCATAATGAACTATCCGTATGCATCAATCAAGGATTGCAAGATTATATCGATCTATAGGTCCTTATCCAACTTGACACCTAGCTTCTTAAGCTCCTCTAAGTCTTTGATCATCATCAGATAATGATCTTAGACCGACCGCCCATCACGTATCTAAGCCTTAAAAAGTCTCCTAGTGACTTGATATTTGGCTGCATGACTTTGTTCACCAAACAACTCTTGTAGGTGAGCCAACATTTGGTGGCTAGTTTTTATGTCTTTATGTTGGCGTAGGAGCTTATCAGACATCGAGCCCAACATGTAATACCTGCCTTCGTTATCTTCATCCATCCATCTTTTCAAAGATGCTCTCTGTTTAGCAGATGGACGAGCTGATAAAGTGGAAGGATTGTGTTCCAACACATGAGTCAATTTCTCAAAATCTAAAATAATTTTAAAGTTCCAGAGTCAATCCTTATAGTTGGATCCGATCAATCTATGGGTGTCCAAGATATGAGCTAGTGGGTTAGACATAGATATTTTTCTGTAGAAAGTTAAAGTTTCTAGTTAGAATTTATAATTAGACTTAACCAATTTATTTAAAAATTTAAGTTTTAAATAAATTTGGCTCTCACTATTTTCTCAGATCCCTACACTCCATGGATAGAGATGCAAAAATTTTTATGATCAATTATTTCTAGTGGATGGTGCGGTCCCAAAAACTAGCTCACCACCTCATCTAATAGTTTTTGATGATGGATCAACTGATGAATGAACAACTCTTATCCAATGATTTTTTAATCATAATGCATCAATACCTGATCTCTAATTCATGAATCTCACCGTGTTTGAAATATTGATCCAATCCTTAGTTAAGTTAGACCCACCACTTACATGAATTGAATTTCTGATTGGATCTCTCTTCGTATCCAAAATATTAAGTCCAACCATCCTCCAATCCATAGCATCCAATGCCTAATAAACATGGTTGCATTCTTTCAATGCAATTGAATCATTGTAACTAGCTGAGAACAATCAATCTCGAAAAGAGCCCGCACATCTACAATGGTGAAAAATATTATACTTAATATTTTCTTAGAAAGATTTAATTTAGATCTCTTTAAACTTGACTTGACTTAGTCATAATAATTATGACTAACCTAGTGGCATAGGTTGGCTCGAATTGTTAGCCAGCTCTAATCAGAACTGGATCGACACAAATGGTCAGATAAGTGAGACCGATGGAAGGGATATGCCATTAACTCGACAAGAATGCATTCGGTCGAGTAGCTTCCAATTAAAAATCAGTCGGTCGTATCTGTCAGACTTATTTTAGATACCAAATTATTGAATCAGAATTAATCGGATTAGCTTACAATCCAAGCTCGAACTATGGAGCTAAATCAGGTCTTGACTTGATCGAGTCATATTTCAATGAATTCGATCTTGATCCAGACTTAATCCTATTAGGCTGATCAAATCTAAGCTTTCTTTAATCCCACCTAACCAACTCTTGATTCAGTTTGATCAACCGTTAGATCTAATTAAGCTACCCAAGCCCAAATCCAAATTTATGAAGGTGTCTTAGATCTTAAATTTCATAATTTTAGATCTAATTATTTTCGTAATCTTAATTCTTAATTAAGTTTGGGTTCATAATCAAAAACATGCAAAAATCCTAGGATTTTAGGATCTAGAATTTTGTAGAAAAATAAATTTTTCATTTCTGATTAAGGACGAACCCGCAGCATCCCTACTAGCCATAAGAGCATCCCACCGAATGGAAGGAGAAGGTCTTTAAATCCTACTTTGCTCTTATGATCGGACAGCCAGGGGGAACGCCTTAATCAGAAATAATTACTGCACTATAAAATAATAAATCAACAACATATATCTCATATAAAGTCATAAATCTAAACATGCACATTCTGTATACATTTCATGTATCAATCATTAAATCCTAAATGCATGCTTTTAGATCTGATACATCATATATAATATCTAAAAAATAAATTTTATATTGATCATATCAAAATAAAATCTATTCTAGATAAATCATAGAACTATTCTACAACTAGTCTAGGTATGCTTCATTCATATCTCATATAAAAATTAAAAAATTTATTTTCTATTTTCAGATCTAATTATAACATTTATAACATCGGAAAATAGAAGTATAAAGATCTAAATAAAAATTTAATCATATCAAAAAGAAAATTAGCACTAGACTACATAGAATAATTCTAAACCTAGTCTAGATATTCATCTCATACAAGATTGATATGAATCTAAAATTTTTTAATCTTTTTTATTTTAAATCTGATCATATCTGATGTGACATCTAAAATTCTTAATATCAGATCATAGATCATAATAAAAATCAGATCTAAAGAACTGCTAACGCAGCTCTGATATCAGTTGAAGAAAAAATTGCTTTTTCCACCATAGGATTGGCCTAATCTGACCAGATCTATAGAAAATATTTCTACAGCATTTCATCAGATAAGAAAATTCTTTGATCTAATTTTAAAGATTTGATATTAAAATTAAAATTAAAATTAAAATAATAACATCTAATGTTACCTTTAGAGTAAACTATTTTTATCCTGTCAATAACCTACGGAAGCTTTGGATTCTGGATCAAGCCACGCATGTGCCTAGCCTTTACCAAAGTCCACTTAGACTGGATATGGAGGTGCTCTTCTTCTAGATTTGATCATCAAAAATCAGACCTAAATCTGATTTTGTAGAGCCTTCAAATCAACCGATAAAGGCTGCGCGCTCATCTCACGAACGTCATCTTTTTTCTTGAAACTTTTGCGCCAATTCCTATGGATCTTCTCTTGGAACCTTGGCTCAACCTTTAAGCATGGAGAAGAAGGAGAGAAGGGGCATGGAGAAAGAGGGGATGACAGCAAGTGCGGGCTTGGGGTGCAGAGCAACAATCATAAGAAACCCTAGGGCGTAGGGTCTCTTAAATAGAGCCCTGCGCCACCTCAGTGTTTCAATCAAGCAAGCAACCAATTGCTTGATTTAATTCTGATTTCTTGACTAATTTTCATGCCAACTCACATCAGAATTGCCACCCAAAATGTTCCATATAATGCCATACAAAATAGGTAGGAAGAAGGAAAGGAAGTTTAGTGCGCAATAGACTCTTCCTTCTCTCTTAGAGTTTGATTTCTATCAAACCTGTTTGACTGGTCAAATCTGAAATTTAACCAAGTCAAAGCCTATCCACTTTAGGTGTATGCCTAGGGGGATGTGTGCCCTCTCCATGTCATAACAAATAAGTGGGGACGTGCATCCCTAGAAAATCTCCAAGGGGTGTGCACGCCTAGTCCCTTCTTTCTTACAACAGGGTCAACCTTTGCCCCTGGTGTACGATAGAAAAAGGCAAATAATCAAAAATGATAGATGACCAAAAATGGCAGGTGTTGTCCTAAAAATCATATGATGAATTAAGACAACCCAAGCTCCAATCAGGATTTTGGTTGAGTCAAACTCATCCATGATGAGCCAGAAAGACTAAAGAAGGAGAATGTTGGGTTCAATCATATGCTAGTATGATTTTCTTGAACCTAATTGGATTTAATCCAAATCAGTTGAACTAACTCAATCCAATTGATCACAATCTGATTCAAATCCTTATATGTGTGCCCAGTTAGGTTCAATTCCATATGGTAATGAGATATGTCATAATCTTTATTATTGACATCATCAAAATACCTTTCGATGTATTAGAACTTTTCTGATTCATATAATTATAATAATCGATCATCAAGATCATTCTAATTACTCTCAAAATCCATTAGTGATACCTAGCAGCATATGATGATAATCCATTAGAATTGAAAGCAAACCTCTCGATGCAGCTATCTGTCTGAATCGATTCTACTATCATGAAATACGACAGGATTAGGGTTTAAGGTAAACTCATCAAAACTCAACATTCGTCATATGAATGAATCATTCGATTTGAGTCCGATGTGAAATTCTAATAGAAAACTCTTTTCTATTATATTATACTGTCATGGCCATGGGCTTAAGAACTTGATCTCATGATCATCATAGGACTACTCCTCCACTATCGAGATTGATAGATCCTATCTTGGTGCAATTCAGTTCCTATAATGAATATGCTATAGCCAACATACATCTTAGGATTCTAAATGGTTAAGAGATTGGGTTATAGTGTAGTCAAACTATAATACACTCAAGGTGAACTGCTGATACATCTCAGATTAAAGAACCTGACATACAACTGTAGCATCGAGCCAGTCATCAATAAGAAGATAGACTTTCTTATGACTGCTCAAGATGGTCATGCTCAGTGCCCTTATTTTCTAATGAGTATCTGTACTTTTGCTTCGATGTCTCCATATCTTAGATACAAGACTCATCTATCCTAAGAAAGCGATCATACATCAACCTTCCGAATCGATCACCATCCTCGTGACGATCCTACGGTCGAAAGTAGTTTTATGAGTTAATTATAAAAATTCATATCTTAAATTTTTAACTTTTGAAAATATAAATTATCATTACCATTGACTCAAAGAATATATCATAGATACTTTTAAATATACACTATGATAGAAAAATAATTTTTTTATTAATTTATAGTTAAAATTATAAAATTATCCTTAGAAGTGTATTACAAGTATCAGTCAATCTGGCTTCTAGGGCACACATCTAACAAACCTCATCATTGGTCTAAGGGTTGCCTACGAAGTTTAGACAATGTGTGATGTCAAACTCCCTATAGAAATCACAAAACCAAGTATTATTGAATTATCAACCATTGTCTACAATGATGATCTAAGACAAATAGAATCAGCAAATAATAGCTTTTTACATAAAGTCTTGCATTATAGCTTCTAAGATGTGAGCTAATAGCTTACCTCGACTCACTTAGTGAAATAATTGTTAGCAATGAGCAAAAACTTATACTGCCCTCCTTTTCCCATTATGAAAAGGGCTAGGGTGCACCAATAGGTGTTAGGAGAGTTGCAGCATTGCACATAGGCATTCTACTGGCATCGATCACACTTGTGCACAAGCTCGGCTACATCTTATTGTAGTATTGGCTAGTAGAAATCCAGCTAGAGTATCTTCTTGGCCAAAACCTACCCCTCAAGTTAGTTCCTGTATATTACGTCATGTATTTTTTGAAGGCCATAATCTACCTCTATCAGATGTAGGCATGTAAGAAGGGGTAAAAAAAAGTATCTTTTATATAGCTTGTCTTTGAAGAGAACATAGTGGGTGCTAGTGACTCAGCTTCTAAGCTTTTTTTAGGTCAATTGGGAGTGCCCATCTTAGAGATATCAGATCATTGGGTCCATCCAGCTTGGCTCTACTTCTACCTACATTATCATAGTCAACTTCTCAATGCTAGGCTTTTCCAAGACTTCGAAGAAGGAACTCTTTCGGAGCTCGGCCAATCTTGAGGTGGTGAGAATGGGTAATAGGTCTACTGTAACATTTTCCAACCTGGGGACTTGCTAGATGTCAAAGCTGGTAGAGTGGAAGTGATGTCTTTGATCTTTTGTAGGTACTTCACTATGTTGGGTTTATGAGCTTCATATTCTCTTCATACCTAGCTGACGATAAGCTATGAGTCATTACAGACCTTCAGTTGCTATATGCCCAACTCTTTAGCAATCTTGAGGCTAGCCATGAGAGCTTTGTACTAGACCTTATTATTTGAGGTTAGAAAGCTGAATTATAGGAAATATTCGGAGACTACTCCTTTTGGATTGGTAAAGACTAGTCTAGTTCTTGATCCCATTGAGTTCAACGGCCCATCCATGTGAAGCCCCCATGGTTCTATGGCCTCCTCCTTCCTCGACTCAAGCTCAATAAGATCTTCCTTAGGGATGGACAAAGTCAGCAAGCACTTATGCCATGATGGACAGTCAGGGTTGATATTTTATATAACTTGAAGAGTTCTATGACCCATTTCATAATCTGACCTAAGGTATCTGATCAATGGAGTATTATCTTCACGGGTTGGTCCATTAAGAGTATCACACTGTGAGCTTAGAAGTATAGGCATAGCTTTCTCACTAAGACAATGAGGGCATTGATTATCTTTTCAAGCCTTGAATTCCTTATCTTAGCATTGTGAAGGACCTTGCTGATATAATAGATTGGTTTTTAGAACCTCCCTTCTTCCTATGCTAAGATCAAGCTCAATGCGGTAGGAGAAATTGCCAGGTATAAGCAGAGCTCTTCATCTAGCTCAAGTTTGCTGAGGAGCGGTGGTGAGTCAAAGTAACTCTTCAGCTTGTTGAATGACACTTGGCATTCATCAGTCCACTACAAATCATTTGCTTGCTTCAGAGTCCTAAAAAAGGGGAGACACCATTGCACTGATCTAGAAACAAATCAATTTAGAGTTGCTATCTCCTTTGTGAGGTGCTAAACTTCCTTTATTGACTTCAGCAGGCTCATCTCTCATATAGTCTAGATCTTCTCAGGGTTCATCTCGATTTCTTGCTATGAGATCATGAAGCTGAGAAACTTCATGGATGTGACTCCAAAAGTACAATTAGATGGATTCAGCTTCATCTAGCATTTTCGAAGGTGGCAAGGCCTTTCCCAAGATCGTCAATGTGATTGCTCATACTTCGACTTTTTACTATTATGTCATTCACAAACATCTCCATGTTCTTCTCAATCTGATCTTTGAAGATCTAGTTCAACAACCTTTTGTAAGTGACCCCTATCTTTTTTAAGCCAAAAGGCATAATACTTTAACAAAAAACACCTCGATTGGTGGTAAAAGTAGTTTTTTCATCATCCTCCAATGTCATGAGGATCTGATTATAATTTGAGGTTGGTGAAGTCAACGCAGACTTATCACTTCCTCTTCACCTTCTTGATAAGGACCATATCTGCTGGCCAATCTGGATAGATGACCTCCTTGGTGAACCCTGCATAGATGAGCTTATCAACCTCATTGGCAATTGCTCTTTAGCACTCCAGGAGAAAGCTCCTATTCTTTTGCTTGACTGGCCAATATATAAGATCGTTGCTTAGTCGATATACCATAACTCTAAGGTCGATATTAGGCATATCTAATGCAGGCCATGCGAAGACATCTACATTCTCCTGTAGGAAAGAAATAAGTTAATGTTTGGTTATGTGCATATGTTGTCTTTAAAAAGGATATTCATTGAGCGGAAATCGGATTCCATACCATTTTGAACATCGCATATTTTATTTTTCAATGCCAAAACCCTCTAGACTCCTAGAACTATCGTTCTTTCTCCTCGGTGCCATCATCTCTCCTTCTGCTGCTATCAACCATCTTCAAATTGCTATCCAAGAGTCTCCTCAACCTCAGAATGTGTAGCTAGCAAGAGTTCTGTGGAAGGCTAGACTTCTCCAACTTGGAAAAATAATGAAGCCTGTAACACAAATTTATTTTCTTTCTCTTGTATTTATTTTTCATGCAATGAAATAAAGAATTATTTTATGCTTCATGCTTATTTGATATTTTTTCTTCTTCCTTTAGAGGTTTAGATTTAGTGTGTATGACTTATACTCTTCACAGACATGCCATGATCTACGGATACAGTGCATACTAGGAGGGATAGATTATTGTATTTCAAATTTAAATCTCTAACTTGTAGCTGAGTTAAGGTAATCTATACTCTGGATGGACGAGCCATGATCAAAGGTATGATTCATGCCTATCCGAGATAAATTACGCTACCTCTTAATTATAAATCTCATTATTGCAACATAAAAGTAAAAGAAAATAGAATCTATTTTACATGGTGGATTCTAAATTTCTTTAGCTTCTTTCTTATTTGATTTTCTTTCATGAATTAAACTAAAATTATTATTTTCTTAGTAATTAATTAAAATCAATCCTCTCTTTTTCTTCTATTAATTTAAATAATTGTCCAAGATTCTTATGGATACGATTTTGATTCACCCTAGCTACGTAATAAGTTAGAATTAGATTTATTTTTGGTGCCTTGACGATGCGCATCAGTATTCTCTTCTAGTGTCATATGATGGTCTCATAACAATCTTGGTATATGGAAAGAAAATCATGAACTTTGAAGAGGTTGTTGGTGTTCTCAGGTCAATGAGCAAAGAAAAAAGATCTGCATGGAGAGTTCTAACTCTGAGGTTCTTACAGTGAATAAAAGGCAAGAGAGATCTAAGAAAAAGGTTAGAGACAAGTCTAAGGACAGATCTGAGTCTCGAGGCAAGCAGAAATCATGGAAGTGTTACAAATTTCATCAAGTTGGTCACATTAAGAGGAATTGTCTATTTCTAAAAAATAAGAAGGGGAAGGACTTTTCCAAGGGTGGTTCAATAAGCATAGATGGTGCAAATTCATCTAAGGATAGTAGGGATGATCTACTGGTAGTTTTAGATGGGACTATAGAATATGACAGCCATTGGATACTGGATTCAACTTATTCTCACCATTACACCTCGCATTGGGAGTGGTTTGCATCCTATGACAAAATTGATGGAGGGAGTGTAAGCCTTGGTGATGATCACCCTTGTAAGGTTACTGGTGTTGGTACTATAAGGATGAGAATATATGATGGGGTCATAAAAATACCAACCAATGTTAAACATATCATAGAGTTGGAGAAGAATCTGATTTCTTTGGGCTACCTAGAGAAGCATGGTTATGCATTAGGTAGCCAACCAGACAGCAGGTGTTTGAAGATAATCAAGGGGGCATTGGTGGTGATGAGAAGGAGAAGATTGAGTAATAACCATTATAGGATGGAGGGCTCAATGGTGATGGATAGTGCGGAGGTGCTTGCAACAGTACAAGAGGAATAGTTGGTGCATTAACTATGGCACTATTGGATAGGGCACATGAGCGATAGGGGACTCACAGAACGTAGCAAAAGAGATCTGATTCTATTGAGATCCATGGTACCACTTTGATATCAGATGTTGGTGTATCATCCTGGCATCACCTAGCGCTAATACCATGCTGTGGAGTGGATCTAAAAAGATCTTTGACGTTTTCTAAGATAGCATACCATAGATCCACCACCTAAATCTATGCTGGGGCACCTCCCTCTAGGGCTTGAGGGAGGTGCCCCCTCTCTCTAGGGCTTCTTCAAGAATCCTAGGGCAACAACACTAGAGAGAAGAGAGAAGAGAGATTGAGGAAGAAAAGATTTGTATTCACTACCTCCATGAAAATCCTAATACAAGCCATTAGGCCCAACCAAAAACTCTCCTAGCTAACCCAATACATAAAAGCACTCACCGAGTCTATGTACACCCATATCTTTCATGCTCTCATCCCCTGAATCTAAATTCAATCCATACATGAGTTAACCTTCTTAAGACCTTTCAAACCAGACCTTAAGACCCCTAGGATAAGTTCCTATCCTAGCTCCAAATAGACCCTCGCATAACTCTACCCATGCACTGAGCCAGCTCAGTCTCAGCACTGAGCCGACTAACCTGAGACTGGGTCAACTCAATTTCAGACTAAGCTAATCCAATTGCATGCTATACCTGTAGTTTCGAATGCGCACATTTCTATTTGGCCTGTCTTCTGAGATTTAGCCAATCTTGTTTAGACTAAGCCGACTAATCTGCAGAAAAATTTCTTCTCTATAGTCTTCATTCCCTGGCTTTAGTTTCTTGCTCTGTCTTGTATCCCAGATTTTCAAAACACCAACCAAGCCCCTCAAGGTCCTCAACATCTAGATCTCAAGTCCGTGGAGAGCTAGCTATACACCACCTCCATCCTAGAATAACTTCCATCCTGATCCTAGGACCACACCTATCCTAGAATTCTCGGAGCAGCAACCTGGCTCCTTCCATGGCCTCCCAAGGCTTGGGAGCACCACCAATCCTCACAATCTCCATCTTGATGTCTAAAGTCTTGGCACACCTGACAATGTCCTCCTGCACGATCCCGCTGTTACTGCGCACCCTGATAGCCTCATGTGCAAACATCGCCTCCACCAATCTTCTTCAGCTGCTGTACATCCATTGAGGCCCTTGAAATGACCGCCTCCATCACTGAAGATCTATGCTTGCTTTTGCACCATCCTAAAATCGTAGAATCTCTTCTGTTTAGCAACTGCATCAATTATCCTAGACTTTCCTAAAGATCCCACAGCATTCCTATACCGACACTCGTTGCATATCCCGACACGGTCTCCTCAGAACTATATCTATCTACCTGCACACATCGCTCCACCTAGAACTGTGCATCACCAGTGCTGGTGCTAGGATATCGATCCTCCTGTACCCCTCCGCTCTGAACTCGTATCACATCTCCACCAGTAAAGCCACCTTTGTCCAATGCTTCACTTGAAATCGAAGTCTACCTGATGCCGCAAAAGCTAGCTCTATACCCAAGTTTCTCGAGGCCAACCATCCAATGCTGTACTGCTAGGCTTGCTGCTACATCTCGAACACTATCGCTATCTCTTCGAACTCTCTGCACTCTGCGGACCCCTTCAAAGCCATCTCAGATACCTTCGCAACTCACAGGCACCTCTAAAATTCAAAAGCTCATCCAACTCTTTTAAAATCAGTGACTGAATCCTAGAGAATTCTACCCTAGCCCTCTTCTCTTCTATCCCTATACTAGCCATCGCTTCAGTTGCGTCCAAAGAAACTATAGCTCGAATCCTGTCCTAGGTTCAAACCTACTTATCTCATCCTGAGGCTCCTGAGACTTTCTGACTCTCCTTATGACCTGCTCTCAGTCTTCTTGAGATGTCTCCTGACACTCTCTACTGAGATACCTCCTTCAGTGGCTGCACCATCGAGCCTCTCTCAGTCCCATGCCTCCAGAAAAGTACTACTACAGCACTTTAGTGCTCTCTACTTCATCTCATCACCGCCTCCTCATAGGTATTTAGATTCTCTCTTACTGCACATAAACCATCCTCCATCTGAACCATGACTCTTTTTGGTGCTCCTGTAGAAAAAATCTGATCCACTGCCCATCCCTGATCTGCTAGACCTTCATGGATCATCCATCTCCATTATCCCCAAGGCTCCATAAATCTATGCTCTGGTCGAACTGCTGAATACATCCCCGACTACTAGATGTATAGTCGCTTCTTTAGCCTTCCTTTGACCATTATCCCTTGAAAAATCTCTCCTCATCCATTAAACAGCTTTACATTATCCATCTTTCTAGAGAATTCTAATGCTCTCTACTGAGATACCTCCCTTGACTACTGCACCGCCAAGTTTCTCTCAGTCCTGCATCTTCAGGAAAGCACTACTACAGCACTCTAGCACTCCCTACCTATCTCTAATCGTCATACACCTCGACCTTTCCCAGCAAGATCGATCAAAAAATCATGCACCCAAACCTTCTACCTTGAAAAAACCCATTTCGTTAATTCTCTTAGCCTCCACCTTCAATCCGCTACTCTCAGTTGGTCAAACCATAGCAATAACAAAGATAGATCTAAGATATACTATGGAATACTTATGTAGATTCCTAATTTCATCTTGTAAGACTTT
The DNA here is from genome assembly GCA_006176705.1 of Cocos nucifera. Lineage (NCBI taxonomy): Eukaryota > Viridiplantae > Streptophyta > Magnoliopsida > Arecales > Arecaceae > Cocos > Cocos nucifera. Next base: position 1,622,893 of record QRFJ01000460.1, read on the forward strand.
TTCTTCTCTTCCATGCACCATCAAGCTCCGATACCAATTATTGAGATCCATGGTACCGCTCTAATATCAGATGTTGGTGTTAGATATATGTGCCCTAGAAGCCAGAATTGGCTAACACTTATAATACACATCTAGGGGCAAAATTATAATTTTGACTATAATGAATAAAATGAGCTATTTTCTATCACATATGTGTATTTAGTGTCTGTGATACATTCTTTGAGTTAATGGTAATGATAATTCATATTTTTAAAAGTTGAAAATTTAAGATATGAATAATCATTGTTAACTCATAAAATGCTCCCGACCATAGGATCATCACGAGGATGGTGATTGATCCGGAAGGTTGGTGTACAATCGCTTCTCTTTAGTAGATGAGTCTTGAGTCTATGGTGTGGAGACATCAGAGCGAGAGTACAGGTACTCGTTAGAGAACGAGGGCACTGAGCGTGACCACCTCGAGTAGTCATTAGGGAGTCTACCTTCTCGTCAATGACTGACTCGATGCTGCAGTAGTGTGTCTGGTTCTTTGACCTGAGATGCATCGGCAGTTCACCTTGAGGGTGTTATAGTTTGACTACACCATTACTCGGTCTCCTAGCCATATGGAACCCTGAGGTGTATGTTGGCTATAGCATGTTCATTGTAGGAACTGGATTGCATCAAGATGGAATCTATCTACCTCGGTGGTAGAGGAGCAGCCCTATGATGATCATGAGAATCAAGTCCAGAAGTCCATGGCCATGGCAGAGTGAAATAATAGAAAGAGTTTCTATTTAGATTTTCACATTGGACTCGAATCGAATGATTACATCATATGACAGAGACTAGGGTTTGACGAGTTCACCTTAACCCTAATCTGATCGGGGCTCAAGATAGAAGAACTTGAATCACACAGGTAGCTGCACCAAGAGGTTCGCATTCAGCTCTGATGGGTTGCCACCATATACTGCTAGGTGTCACTGGTGGATTTTGGGAGCAATTAGAATGATTTAGATGATCGATCATTCTAGCTGTTCGAATCAGAAGAGTTCTGATCCATCGAAAGGAGTTTCGATGATGTCGATGATAGAGATCATGACATATCCCATTACCATACAGAACTGAACCTAACTGGGTCACACAAACAAGGGTTTGAATCTGGTGATCATCAATTGAACTGATCTAGTTCAATTGATCTGAATGAGATTCAATTAGGTTCAAGGAAATCGTGCTAGCACTCGATTGAACCTAACGTTCTTCTTTTACTATCATAAATAAGTTGTCCTGACTGAGCCAAAGGAGTTTGTGCTCAATCAGAGGCCTTCATATGGTCTGACTGGAGGTTGTCCAAGTCAGAATAGGTTGTCTTATATTTGTAAGACATTACCTGCCATTTTTGGTCACCTGCCATTTCTTGTTCTTTGACTTTGGTCAAAAGTCTACCTTTGACTGGTCAAACGTTGACCATTGACCCTTTGACTTTTGACCACATGTCATGCACCTATTGGAGAGCTGGTGGGGGCCTGTCCCCCTGCCAGAACCTGGCAAGGAGAAGGGCGCACGCCAAGGGTGGCGTGAGCCCAAGTAGGAGGCGCCTAGGAGTCCTTGTTGGACAAGGACTCCACCTCCCTTTTGGATTCCAATTAGAGTTCTACTAAGAATCCAGTTTGACTGGTCTTAGGCGCCCTCTAAGGAGGAATCCAGGGGTCTCTATTCCAACCAATCAGATTTAGATCTGATTTCACAAAGGGTTGTGATTGGTTGAGAGGAAGAGGAGTTGGATCACAAGAGGTCTATAAATAAGACCCTGCGCCCAACCTCTAATTAAGATGAATTGAGATAGAGTTTCCATACGCCCCAAGGCTGCCTCTCCCCTCCTTCTCCATGCCATAGCTTCTTCTCCCCTTGCTCTCCACGTCCAAAAGTGTTTTGGACTTGGTTGGTGCGATTCAGATCAAAAAGAAAGGCGATCAAAAGCAAGAAGGCTGCGCTGCTGCAAAAGGACGACTGCAGATCTTCAAAAGAGTTTTGAAGATCCTCCAGATCAGATCCAGATCTGATTTTTGGAGGTGTGATAGAGAAGAAGAGGATCTCCAGATCCAACCCGAGTGGATACCGGTAGAGGCCAGGCGCTTGCGTGGCTAGATCCAGAACCTTCCGCTGCAATCAGGATCATCTACAGGGTAATAGGATTACCCAAATCAGGTAAATTAAATTTGATTTAATTTATTTTTATTTTATTTTATTTATTAAAATAATAAGAATCAGATCTGAAATATATCAAGATCTGATTAGATCAAAAGAAAAAAATTTTTGAAATATATCTCTTGATCTGATCAGATCTGAACGAACCTGGACCGGAAAAATCAGGATTTTCCTTCAACTGGTATCAGAGCCATGGTTCTAAAAATGTTTAGATCTAATTTTAAATTTATTTTAATTAAAAATAATTGATTTCAGATGTCACATGAGATGTGATCAGATCTAAAATCAGAAAAAATTAAAATTAAATGATTTGGATCTAAGATTAGAAATATGCATGACTAGTTCTAAAATAGAATAGTTCTATAGAATAGTCTTGCATGTTTTAATTTAATCTGATTAACCTATGTTTTAGATCCATTTATTTACTATTTTTTGATATTATAATGGTTATAATAACATCTAAAAAATAGTAAATAAAAATTATTTAATTTTAAACATCATATGAGATGTGATTGATGCATGTCTAGACTAGTTGTAGAATAGTTCTACATAATTGTCTAGATTAGAATTTATTTTGATTAGATCAATTTAAATCTAAATTTTTAGATTATTATGAGATAATTTAGATCTGAAAACATGCATGATTCGATACATGAGATGTATGCAAAATATGCCATGATTAGATCTACTTTGTATATGAGATATATGATATAGATCTGATACTGTTTTGTAGTATTGAATGTTCCTGATTAAGGCGTTCCTCTTGGCCGTCCGGTCATAAGAACGAAGAAGGGTTTAAAGGCCCTCTCTTCCCATTCGATGGGGTGTTCTTATGACGTGTAGGGGTGCTGCGTGTTCATCCTTAATCAGAAACCCAAAACTTACTTTCTGCAAAATCCTAGATCCTGAAACCCTAGGATTTATTGTGCATATTTTATTTATGAACCCTACTTAATTAAGAATTAAGTTTATGAAATATTAATTAGGTCTAAAATTGAGAATTTCAGATCTAAGACATATTCATAATACTGGGTTCGGGCTTGGGTAGCTCAATTAGGTCTAAGCGGTTGATCAAACCGAATCAAGAGTTGGTTAGATGGGATCAACAATGCTTAAATTGACCAGCCTAATAGGATTAAGTCTGGGTCAAGATCGAGTTATGATCAAGCAAGAGTTAATTAGGCTCAGAGGTTAAAGTCTAGATTGTAGGCAAATCCAATCGATTTTGGCTCAACAATTTGGGGTCTAAGGTAAGTTTGGCACATACGACTGACTGATTTTTAATTGGAAGCTACTCGACCTGAATGCGTTCTTGTACGAGTTAATGGCATATTCCTTCCACCAGTCTCACTTTTTAAGGCTAAGATGCGTGATGTGCAGTCAGTCCAAGATCACTGTCTGACAATGATCAAGGACATGGAAGAGCTTGAGAAGCTCAGTGTGAAGTTAGACTTGGACCTACAGAACGATATTATTCTGCAATCCTTGACTGATGCATATGGGCAATTCATCATGAATTACCACATGCATAAACTTCAGAATTCCTTGGCTGAATTAATGAATATACTGATTACCTATGAAAGGTTCTAAAGGCTCAATTCTTACTATGGAACGGACTTCTTCCAAAAGAAAGTCTTATGGAAAGAAAAAAAAGTCTGTGAAAAAGCAAAAGATGGAAGGAGCAAAGAAGAAGAAGGCAGAGTCAAAGATGAAAGCCGCTGTCAAAGAAAAGTATTTCCATTGCAACAGCGACGGCCATTGGAAGTGGAACTGCCCTACTTACTTGGCCACCTTGAAGAACAAGAAGGAAGATTCTTCTGGAGGTATGCTCGTTATTGAGTCTAACCTTACGGTTTCTTCTGCATCCAGTTGGGTGCTTGACTCTGGTTCTAGTGCTCATCTGTGCACTTCTATGCAGGATCTTGAGGATAGCAGGAGGCTGAGGGATGGAGACATGATCCTATGCATCGGTAATGGAGCAAGAGTTGCTGCAGTAGCCATGGGAACATACCCTCTTCGATTATCATCTGATTTAGACTTAGTTTTGAAAGACTGTTATTTTGTGCCTGCAGCTAGCAGGAATTTGATTTCTGTTTCATGCTTAGCACAAGAAGGTTATGTGATCACCTTCTTTAAGGACCATTGTAACATTCCTTTATGAAAGAAATAAAATTGCAAATGATTTTCTTATTAATGGTCTTTATCAGCTACATATTGATGTACCTATTCTAACTATCGAGCAAAACATGAATGCCAAATGACCTAGGGATAGTCCAAATAATAGATATCTATGGCACTTGAGATTAGGTCATATAGCAGAAGATAGGATCAACAAATTGGAGAAAAATGGGCTATTGAGTCCGTTGACTTCCGAGTCATATCCAACTTGTGAATCTTGTCTTCAAGGCAAAATGACTAAACTCCCTTTTGTTGGACATGGGGAGAGGGCCACAGATCTCCTTGCCCTAGTACATACTGATGTGTACGGCCCATTTGATGTGCCGGCTAGAGGCAATTTTGTCTACTTCATTACCTTTATCGATGATCTATCTAGGTATGGGTATGTGTATCTTATGAGACACAAGTCTGAAGCTTTTGAAAAGTTCAAAGAATTCAGACATGAAATAGAAAAATAAACTGGAAAACCCATTAAGGTTCTTCGATCAGATCGAGGAGGTGAATACCTTAGCCGAAAATTCCTAGACTATCTAAAGAAAAATGGCATAGTCTCTCAATGGACTCCACCAGGAACACCTCAACTCAACGGGGTTTCAGAATGGAGAAATCGGACTCTATTGGATATGGTTCGATCCATGATGAGCTTCACAGACCTTCCTGATTTTCTTTGGGGACACTCATTGTTAACTTCAATCTATCTACTAAATAGGGTTTCCTCTAAAATCGTTCCTACCACACTGTATGAGATATGGCACGATAAGAAACCAAGTCTGAGTTGGGCACAAGGTCTTATTTATAGACTGACTGTGATCTAACTTCTCTTCTTCCCAACCAATCACAACCCTTTGTGAAATCAGATCTAAATCTGATTGGTTGGAATAGAGTCCCCTGGATTCCTCCTTAGAGGGCCTAAGACCAGTCAAACTGGATTCTTAGTAGAACTCTAATTGGAATCCAAAAGGGAGGTGGAGTCCTTGTCCAACAAGGACTCCTAGGCGCCTCCAACTTGGGCACACGCCAAGGGTGGCGTGCGCCCTTCTCCTTGCCAGGTTCTGGCAGGGGGACACAGGCCCCCACCAGCTCTCCAATAGGTGCATGACATGTGGTCAAAAGTCAAAGTGTCAATGGTCAACGTTTGACCAGTCAAAGGTAGACTTTTGACCAAAGTCAAAGAACAAGAAATGGCAGGTGACCAAAAATGGCAGGTAATGTCTTACAAAATAAGACAACCTTTTCTGACTTGGACAACCTCCAGTCAGACCATATGAAGGCCTCTGATTGAGCACAAACTCCTTTGGCTCAGTCAGGACAACTTATTTATGATAGTAAAAGAAGAACGTTAGGTTCAATCGAGTGCTAGCACGATTTTCTTGAACCTAATTGAATCTCATTCAGATCAATTGAACTAGATCAGTTCAATTGATGATCACCAGATTCAAACCCTTGTTTGTGTGACCCAGTTAGGTTCAGTTCTGTATGGTAATGGGATATGTCATGATCTCTATCATCGACATCATCGAAACTCCTTTCGATGGATCAGAACTCTTCTGATTCGAACAGCTAGAATGATCGATCATCTAAATCATTCTAATTGCTCCCAAAATCCACCAGTGACACCTAGCAGTATATGGTGGCAACCCATCAGAGCTGAATGCGAACCTCTTGGTGCAGCTACCTGTGTGATTAAGTTCTTCTATCTTGAGCCCCGATCAGATTAGGGTTAAGGTGAACTCGTCAAACCCTAGTCTCTGTCATATGATGTAATCATTCGATTCGAGTCCAATGTGAAAATCTAAATAGAAACTCTTTCTATTATTTCACTCTGCCATGGCCATGGGACTTCTGGACTTGATTCTCATGATCATCATAGGGCTGCTCCTCTACCACCGAGGTAGATAGATTCCATCTTGATGCAATCCAGTTCCTACAATGAACATGCTATAGCCAACATACACCTCAGGGTTCCATATGGCTAGGAGACCGAGTAATGGTGTAGTCAAACTATAACACCCTCAAGGTGAACTGCCGATGCATCTCAGGTCAAAGAACCAGACACACTACTGCAGCATCGAGTCAGTCATTGACGAGAAGGTAGACTTCCTAATGACTACTCGAGGTGGTCACGCTCAGTGCCCTCGTTCTCTAACGAGTACCTGTACTCTCGCTCCGGTGTCTCCACACCGTAGACTCAAGACTCATCTACTAAAGAGAAGCGATTGTACACCAACCTTCCGGATCAATCACCATCCTCGTGATGATCCTATGGTCGGGAGCATTTTATGAGTTAATAATGATTATTCATGTCTTAAATTTTCAACTCTTGAAAATATGAATTATCATTACCATTAACTCAAAGGATGTATCACAGACACTAAATACACATATGTGATAGAAAATAACCCATTTTATTGATTATAGTCAAAATTATAATTTTGCCCCTAGAAGTGTATTACAAGTGTCAGCCAATTCTGGCTTCTAGGGCACATATATCTAACAATCTCCCACTTGTCCTAAAGCCAATTGGCTACAAGTCTAAGTCCCATCTTCTCAAGGTGGGCTTCGATCTTCTGCTGGCCCAACGGCTTTGTAAGTGGGTCTGCCACATTATCTGTGGAGTTGACTCTCTTGACCTCGACGTAACCCTTCTCGAGGTAATCGCGGATGAGGTGGTATCGCCGCTCAATGTGCTTGGATTTTCTGGTGAGACCTCGGCTCCTTAGCAAGGGCTATGGCGCCATTGTTGTCGCAGTATAGAGGAATGGCATCTGATGGCATTACTCCAATTTCTGCAGCAAACTTCTTGTACCAGAATGCTTCCTTCGCAGCCTCTGATGCAGCGATATATTCTGCTTCCATGGTGGAATCTGCTATCACAGTTTGCTTGGAACTCTTCCAGCTGACAGCACCACCATTGCACACAAACAGACTCCAGATGTCGACTTTCGATCATCTATATCGGACATGAAATCCGAGTCTGTGTATCCCTGGACTTGGAGTTCTCCATTACCAAAGACCAACATCATATCCTTAGTTCTTCTCAAGTACTTAAGGATACATTTCACAGAAGTCCAGTGTTCTTCACCTGGATTTGACTGATATCTGCTTGTGACACTCACAGCATGGGCTATATCAGGTCGTGTACATAGCATGGCATACATGAGGCTCCCTATTGCAGAAGCATAAGGGATCTTGCTCATGCGTTCTATTTCCTCAGGTGTGCTGGGGCACATCTTCTTGGAAAGATGAATACCATGTCTGAAGGGTATTAATCCCCTCTTAGAGTTTTCCATACTAAACCTCTTTAGTACTTCCTCTATGTACATCTTCTGTGAAAGTCCTAGCATCCTATTCGGTCTATCCCTATAGACCTTAATTCCTAGAATAAAGGATGCTTCACCTAGGTCTTTCATGGAGAATTCCTTGGACAACCACATCTTGACTGATGTCAACATGGGAATATCATTCCCAATAAGGAGGATGTCATCCACGTACAATACGAGGAAGACAACAGCGCTCCCACTGACCCTTTTTGAAAACACATGGTTCCTCTTCATTTTTGATGAAACCAAACTTTTTGATCACATCATTGAAACGAGTGTTCCAGCTCCGAGATGCTTGCTTAAGTCCATATATGGACCTTTGCAGCTTGCAAACCTTGTGATCAGTATCACTGGATGTGAAACCTAGCGGCTGTTCCATATAGATATCTTCCTCAAGATATCCATTTAGGAATGCCGTTTTCACGTCCATTTGCCATATTTCATAATCGAAATAGGCTGCAACAGCAAGCAATGTGCGGATGGATTTTAGCATAGCCACTGGGAAAAGGTATCCTGATAGTCAATGCCTTCACGTTGACTATAACCTTTTGCCACCTAGTCTAGCCTTGAATGTCTCCACATTCCCATCTGCACCAATCTTTCTCTTGAAGATCCATTTACACCCAATAGGTACTATACCTTCTGGTGGATCTACCAAGGTCCAGACTTGGTTTGAGTGCATCGAGTCAATTTCTGACTCATTGCCTCAAGCCATTTCTCGGAGTCGATATCTGATATCGCCTCGTTGTAGGTTTTGGGATCATCACCATGAGCACCATTACCTATGAGGAACATTTTCTCTACTTCCTCTGAAATAATACCTAAGTATCTCTCAGGAGGACGGGAAACTCTTTTCGATCTACGAGGTGGAGGAGGTAGTGTTCTTATTGGCTCAACCTGATTTGGTTCCAATTGGTCCTTAGCTCGTTCCACTTGTGAGACTTTCTCATCAAGCTTGATCTATTTTCCAATGCCGCTGTCTTGAATAAACTATTTTTTCAAAAAATATGGCATGTCGACTCACAATCACATTGTGGTCTTCTGGAATGTAGAAATAGTATCCTAATGACATTTTAGGATATCTTATGAATTGAGCTCTAAAGGATCTAAACTCTAACTTGTTTGCTTATTATCTTTTGACATGAGCTGGACAACCCCAAATTCTGAGATGACTCAGACTTGGTTTCTTACCATACCATATCTTATACGGTGTAGTAGAAACGGTTTTAGAGGGAACCCTATTCAGTAGATAGATTGAAGTTAACAATGAGTGTCTCCAAAGAAAATCAAGAAGGTCTGTGAAGCTCATCATGGATCGAACCATATCCAATAGAGTCTGATTTTTTCATTCTGAAACCCTGTTGAGTCGAGATGTTCCTGGTGGAGTCCATTAAGAGACTATGCCATTTTTCTTTAGATAGTCTAGGAATTCCTGGCTAAGGTATTCACCTCCTTGATCTGATCGAAGAACCTTAATGGATTTTCCAGTTTATTTTTCTACTTCATGTCTGAATTCTTTGAACTTTTCAAAAACTTCAGACTTGTGTCTCATAAGATACACATATTCATACCTAGATAGATCATCGGTAAAGGTAATGAAGTAGACAAAATTGCCTCTAGCCGACACATCAAATGGGCCGCACACATCAGTATGTACTAGGGCAAGGAGATCTGTGGCCCTCTCCCCATGTTCAATAAAAGGGAGTTTAGTCATTTTGCCTTGAAGACAAGATTCACAAGTTGGATATGACGCAGAAGTCAACGGACTCAATAGCCCATTTTTCTCCAATTTGTTGATCCTATCTTTGCTATATGACTAATCTCAAGTGCATAGATATCTGTCATTTGGACTATCCTAGGTCGTTTGGCATTCACGTTTTGCTCAGAATCGTTAGAACAGGTACATCAATATGTAGCTGATAAAGACCATTAATAAGAAAACTATTTGTAATTTTATTTCTTTCAAAAGAATGTTACAATGGTCCTTAAAAACATGGTGATCACATAACCTTCTGTCCTAAGCATGAAACAGAATCAAATTCCTGCTAGCTGTAGCACAAAATAACAGTCTTTCAAAACTAAGTCTAAACCAGATGGTAATCGAAGAGGGTATGTTCCCATGGCTACTGCAGCAACTCTTGCTCCATTACCAACACGTAGGATCATGTCTCCATCCCTCAACCTCCTGCTATCCTCAAGACTTTGCATTGAAAGTGCACAGATGAGCACTAGAACCAGAGTCAAGCACCCAACTGGATGCAGAAGAAACAGTAAGGTTAGACTCAATAACGAGCATACCCAGAAGACCTTCCTTTATTCTTAGGTGGCCAGGTAAGTAGGCAGTTCCAGCTTTCAATGTTCGTCGCTGTGCAATAGAAACACTTTCTTGACATCGACCTTCTTCTTCGGCTCTGCTTCTTCTTCTTTGATCCTTCCATCTTTTGCTTTTTCACAGACTTCTTTTTCTTTCCATAAGACTTTCTTTTGGAAGAAGTCCGTTCCATAGCAATACTGAGCCTTTAGAACCTTTCATAGAAAGCTCAGCGGTAACCAGCATATTCATTAATTCGGCCAAGAAATTCTGAAGTTTATGCATATGGTAATTCATGATGAATTGCCCATATGCATCAGTCAAGGATTACAGAATAATATCGTTCTACAGGTCCAAGTCTAACTTCACATCGAGCTTCTCAAGCTCTTCCATGTCCTTGATCATTGTCAGACAGTGATCTTGGACTGACTGTCCATCACGCATCTTAGCCTTAAAAAGTCGTTTCATGACTTGATATTTGGCTGTGCGACTCTGTTCACCAAACATCTCCTGCAGGTGAGCCAACATTTGGCGAGCAGTCCTGATATCTTCATATTGGCATTGGAGTTCATCAGACATCGAGCCCAACATGTAATATCTGGCCTTATTATCTTCGTCTATCCATTTTTCCAGAGACGCTCTCTGTTCAACAGATGGACGGGCTGATAAGGTGAGAGGGTCCTGGTCCAAAACATCGATTAACTTCTCGGAACTCAAAACTATTTTGTAGTTCCTGAGCCAATCTTTATAATTGGATCCAATCAGTCTATGTGTCCAGGATACGTGCCAATGGGTTGGATGCAGATATTTTCCTGTAGAGAATCAAAGATTCTAGTTAGATACTGTAATTTTGACTTGACCAATTTATTTAGGAATTTTATTTTTAAATAAATTAGCTCCCACTATTTTCTCGGATCCCTACACTCCCTCTGTAGAGATGCGAAAATCTCCACGATTAATGATTTTTAGTGGGTGGTACGATCTCACCAACTAACTCATCACCTCACCTAACAGTTATTGGTGATGGGTTAGCCAATGAGTGAACAACTCTTGTTTAATGATTCTCTAATCATGGTGCACCCAAACTTGATCTCTAATTCATGAATCTCACCGTATCCAGAATATTGATCCACTCCTTAGTTAAGTCAGACCCACCATTTGCATAGACTGGGTTTCCTAATTGAGTCTCTCACCGTATCCAAAATATTTGAGCCCAACTCATCCTCCAGCCATAGCATCCAATGCCTAATAGACATGGTTGCGTCTTCCCGGTGCAACTGAGCCACTGTATCCAGTCGAGAACAATCAACCTCGGGAAGGGTCCGCACATCTACAAAGGTGGAAGACCTCAGACTTAATCTTTTCTTAGGAAGAATTGATTCAGGTCTCATTAAACTAGCTTGTCATAGTCATAAAATTATGACTACCTATGTGGCATGGGTTAGCTCGGATTATTGACTACCTCAGATCAAGAACTGTTGTCAACAGATATGGCAGGTAAGTGAGACTGGTGAAGGAATATGCCATTAACTCGTACAAGAACGCATTCAGGTCGAGTAGCTTCCAATTAAAAATCAGTCGGTCGTATGTGCCAAACTTACCTTAGACACCAAATTATGAGCCAGAACCATTGATTTGCCTACAATCTAGACTTTAACCTCTGAGCCTAATTAAGTCTTGCTTGATCATAACTCGATCTTGACCCAGACTTAATCCTTTAGGCTG